>JARHVA010000839.1:1060000-1077500 GCA_037957365.1 Torreya grandis
GGAGTGTGAAGATGTGAGTTATTGGGATAGTGAAACATGGATCAATATCATGCCTTAAAAATATTTAGATTATATATAAGTGTGAGTATCCAAAGAAGTGAATATTTCAAAATTGTATAATCTATGAAGACTAAAAGAGGTGTGAAAAAGAAAAAACACAACACATGGAGCATGTCTAAGTATCCCTTCACCATTTACATTAGTACTAAGTCTATGTGACATAAACTGAAGGCCTAAAAATAAGAAAAAATGAATGAGAAATCTATAATCATAGATCTATATGACAAATGATAAATGTTAAAATGATTGAAACATTAAATTTTTAAAATTATTTATTTATGATCCATGAAACCTTTATAAAAGTATGAATACCTATGAACACATGATAAAAAAAGTGTAAGACAAGCATACAATAAGTCAATTATGTGAATACAAAAATAACAAATTTAAGAAATATTTAGAGATGTTAAAATTTTGTGATTGTATTTCACTTACCAAATTTTGGTCAAAGGAAAATTAAAATAAAATGTTTAAATTATTTTAGAATAAATGGAATCTCCATTTTGAACTAAATTGGGGCATGTTGTTAAGAACAAATACATTTTCTCATAAATAAGAGGAGATTCATAAAATAAAATGAAATGAAGAGCATAATACTTGAATATAGAACCAATCCACTTTTATGGGGACACCTTTAATAACAAGAGAATTAACAATATACCATTACTATATTCATGTTTTTATATCCATTTTAGTGACAACAATTGAACAAAATTAACATTAGAAACCAAAAAATATTCATATTCAAGATTTTCATTGACATTGATTATGTCCTGAGGTGTGATGCAAACTTTCAATCAACATTAATAAATTTGGAAAAGGATTTTATCATGGATTTCATATAATTTCTATTTGATGTTCTTTGTGTTCAGATTTTTAATTTTAATTTTAATTTGCATGCCCCCTTTTTTGGGAGGTCGGGGGGGAGGAGTTGTGTCATAAATTGCATTAGGATTTTTATGTTAGCACTTGTCAAATATCTAGTTGTTGACACAAGGTGTGTCATGATTGTTTTTTAATATTTTTTAATTAATATAATTATATTTATTAAATTCTAATAAATTTAAATAATAAATTCATAAAATTTACAAATAATAATTGTATTATTTTTGTAAAATGCATTTATTATCAGTCACATATAAAATAAATTTATTTTTATTTTTTAAACACTGTGTAATTAAAATTTTATTATATTATTGTTTTTGAATTATAAATAATAGATGATATCAATAATTAATGTATTAAAAAATAATTTCAATAAAACAAAATATTTTTTAAAGTACTTAAAATAAGTTTCAAACTCACATCCATCATGAAAATTTTATTAAGGCTATATTATTTATAAAATATCAAACCATCATAAAATATATTATAAATTTTTTTATAAGATAAAATAAATTAGAGGGTATTTAGTATAAATTTAAAACTCGCATCCATCATGAAAAATTAAATAATACCATATTATTTGTTAAATAAACACAATCATTATCATAAGAAAATTAAAATTATTAAACATTAGTTTATAACATATTTTAAGTAAACCATCCCAAAATAAAAAGTTTTCCTGGTATTCTTAATCATTATCATGATCATAATAATCATCATCATCCTTTGCACCATCAACATGACGAACACCATCATCCTCTTCTACACCACTAGCATGACCATCACCATCATCATTCTTGTACGTAGAATGTCTTATTGCTTATATAAAAATTTCCCATTATAAATCAAATTTTAATCTTAAAAAAATAGAAATAGAAATAAAATATTATTACAAACAACATACACAAAAATATTACTTCAGGACATTATTGATGTTTTGTGCACAATAGTTAAAATACAAATAATTTATCTATTATTTTAAACAATAACCTAATTCTAAATTTATAGCCAAAATTAAATATTGCTAACACCTAGTTTTAGAATTATAGATTAATATCTAATTAATTTTTTTGAAACATAATTAATTAGTACTTACTGGGATGTAATCTACAACATTGATGCACCTCAAGAGTGTTGCCTAACCTTCCTTTGTTGTCACTTGTATGTGATCACTAGATGGTGAGATTTTAAAGTTAGCATCCTAAAAAAATAGATCAATTAATAGTCTTATTAAAATTAAATAACAAAGAATAAAAAAGAGTAATATTAGAAAAAAAATATATGACATTAATTAACATACATATGTCATGATGACAAATTATCACAAGATTTTATTTTTAAGGCAATGAATTCCTTCTTTTTTTGGTCTACATTCAAATACCCTATGGTGAAAAATAATTAAAAATAGAATACATTAGTTATTCAATAAAAATATATAGTAAATTTAAAATGAAGAGAAAGGATAGATAATGTATAAATATAAGAAACACTAATTTAATAATATTTTGGCATGTGTGATGAGTAATATGGTTTGATTGAACCCTATTTTTTATGGTCTTGAGATACCCACATCTTTAATTTTTTATTTTATTGTTTTCACTACCTTAGAATTTCGCAATAAAAAATTTCCACCCTTCTTAGTATAATAGATGGTGTGCATATATTTCCATTGGCATTTGGGTTTTATTTTTATCTTTTTATAGGCTGCATCCTATTTATTTTGAAATCATTACCCATATATATTTTGGTTTTATTCTCAATAATATTTTATCCATATTCATTTAAAAATAATGTAAATACATGTTTTTCTCCTCAGGGAAATAATGTTAGTCAAAGCGGGTTAAGGCTTTGGTGCTTAAAAGTTATGTGATCACTTATTATAGATAGTCAATAAAAAATTAAACATTTGAGTCTCCTCAAATGTTCCCCACCCCACTGAATTAAATAGGTGTTTTAGTTTGTACAATAGGATAATAATTGGTACTCATAGGGAATTATAACATGTTAATTAGTGATGGATAGGGGAACATTAGGATGTGAAGATGCATGTCATAATTGTTTTTTACATAATATATGTATGTATTGGTTATTATTTCAAGATTACACAATTTAAAATTATTACCCACATTTTTATTTATTTTATTCAAAATTGAATGGTTCTCTCTAATTTGGAGAGGATTTGGGGATTTTTATGCAAGTATATTAATACTCTGGGCTTAGACTAAAAAATTTAAATGGTTAGATTAATAATCTAAAATAAAAAATTCTTAAATGAAAAAAGAGGCATGGATAAATTCAAAATATAAACTTAGCATATTCTCCTTGTAGTTAGAGGAATATTTCACACCAATTGAAAGGACCTTTTTTTCCATTTTCCCTTATTTAACTTTTATTTTCTTGTGATTGGATTTCAATATATGTTGAAAATGTAATGACAATGATATATTGAAATGTTTGGAATGAAAGATACATGAATAAATACACCTAAAATAATTTTCTAACCCCCTTTTATCTTTTGGAAATAAAAAATACAAAGGAAATATTTCCCTTTCTTTTTAAAAATTTTGGTAGCCATTTTTTAAATTTGTGGTAATGGTTGATACAAATTATGGCATACTTCAAAATTTACATTAGGACTAAACCCAAAATTTATGTTAATGGTTTTTTTGGGCTCAAGTATTATTTTTTAAATAAAAACATGTTAACCATTAATGTATTCAGTTATAATTTTTTTATATTTATTTATTTATTAAGAAATACAATTTTTTGAAAATTAAAATATTGTAAATTAAAATCTAATTATTTTTTAAGGGTGAAAAAAAGAAAGTAAGTTACACTTTTTCACAAAATATGGTCGTACTAAAGTTTAAATATGGGATCACACAAACCCCTTATGTAAATTATATATTAAAAATAAAGCCTATCTAGAGGTTTTTCATAAGTTTTCAAGAGAATATAAAGTTTTTAAATTTTGACTTCAGGGTTCGTATGAACCCGTTAATAATTAAATTCAAATAAAAACTTAAGAAGAAACAAGAAAATTGAATTTTAAATTATGTTAATTGAACCCAAACCTATGTGAAAAATAATGTTCATGTGAATGCAGACATATTTAATCCCAAATTTCACTTTATTTTTATCACTCTACTAATTTATAATGTGTTAGAAATAAATCAATCCATCTGTTGTTTTTTTAATTGAAAAATGATATTTATCTTGTTAAATAGATTACATTGATGTATATATTTTTTTAATTTTAATATTTATTTATCTTTCACATTAAATTTTTTTAATTAATTTTAATTAAAAATTAAGTCATATTTATTAGATTAAAAATATACATAAATTAAAAGGTAATGGGAAAACTATTTTCCTTTCAATGCAATAATAAAATCCATCTATTGACATGCTTAAGGTCACCTTAAGGTTTGCATAACACATTATATACATATTTTTATTGCATAATAAGTTAAAAATTAATAAAATATACAATATGTCATTTTAAAACATTTATGAGGCATTATAATTCCTAGTGTCAAACATATTTTCCAAGCCAGTCTACGTGAGATTGAGTTTTTATTAGAATAGCTTGTGCATAACTTTGTCACTAGTGTACACATTAAATAAAAAACTTAATTTTTTTAAAAAAAAGCTATAAAGATGGAAGTTAAATATATAAAATGTATTAATGAAAATATCATACCATGGATCTCATTCATTCACACAATGTGATAATTGACATTGGAAATATAGCTTTTCCCTACCAAAAGTTGAATATCCTAAAAATTTTAAGCATGGTTATAATGAAATATCATAAATTTTAGGAAATAGATAAATTTAAATTACACATTGGAATATTAAAACTACTCATAAATACTAAATATAAAATAAAAATCAACTCCTAAACTAAATAATTTTAAACTAAATATCAGTAATGAGGATCAACATGTCATCCTCATTGTCATATTTTAAACTTGGGTGCTCCAAAATGTATAATATTATGATGAATAGTGTTCCAAAAATTCATCTTTATCCCCTTTTGGGGATTTATTTGAAAATATGTAAAAATTATGTGATAGAGGGTGATATAATTCCTCATTTATCTCTTATTTTTCATCTTAATTCTATGATTCATCATCCTCAATGCCCTCATCCTCCTCATCTTCACTATCCTCATCTTCTTCTTCATCCTCCTTATTGTCTTCATAAGCATCAATCTCATGCTTAGATTCTCATCCTTTTCAAGAGGGATCATAAAGAAAGTTATTTTGGTCTCTTATTTCATGGGATCTAGTTATTTTTTATATTTTGTTTCTCTTTATCATCATTTTGTATCACTTATTTCTTAGAGTCCATGATTGATTCTACAAAGAGATATGATTTTCTTAAAAAATATAATTATAAATTGAAGAAGAAAATGTTTGTGGTAAAATTTATAACTTTGGATGGGTTTAAATATATAAGGTTTTAATTAAGAGTTACAAATGGGTAATTGAGTACCCATAAAAAGTACAAGGTTTTTGATATCCATATGTAGTCATGATTAATATTCTTGAACCACTTACCTTGCACCATTTAGTTTGTAGGTGAATACACATACAAAAATATATATGGAGGTGACTACATATGTGTAGTCATAATTAAGAATCTTGAATAAATCACATTATTTAAAATATACCCAACATATTATTGGAGGTGACTATATATCCACCAATATATATAAATTATTAGTCTATTTAACTACTCATACACTATTGAATAGTTTTAAGACATACTTGTATTATTTATTTTTGATCCATGGGAAGAATAATTATTGGATACTTATCTAAAACCTATTATTAAATATTATTATCAACTAATTAATTAATTAATATATAATTGTGTTAATAATAATTTTTATTTATTATATCTTTAACACTAACAAAAAACCTAACAATAACCTCCTCTCTTATCTATTTATTAACAAAGAGGGAGAGTGGGTGAGGCATATTATGGATGAATTTTTTTTTATATGATTCAAATGCAAAGAATAGTTAAAAAAATTATAAAATTCTAAGACATATTTTCTAGTATTAGAATTTAAAATATTATCTTTGAGCCAAAATTATTTTTTTGTATCAAAGTTTAAAACATCACTTTTGAACTAACATTCTTTGGTTTTATTAAAATTCATTTATTTCTAATCCAACCCTCTTTGGTTTATTTTACCCATGAATTATGGTTATAAGGAATACATATACAAATTCATTTTTGTTGACATATCTAGATTCATGGAATCCAATTTTGATTCATTCATTTGGAGGATTCATCATATTCAATAATCATCTACAATAGCTTGATTAATTTTTACTATTTTATCTTTCATTGTATATGGGTACCTCATCAAGGTTAGTTATTGGGACCCATACTTGTGATCTTTAAACTTATTATATTTTACCACATCACTAAATACTATATGTAGGAGGGGTGTTGGTGACATGCTAACACTTATTATGAAATCCACATTAGGTAGTGTTGTTAAAAAAGTGTGATTCAATATGTGCACAATTTTTTTAATGCACATTTAATGTTGGTAGATATACTCACATCAGTGATATTCATTATTTTTAACTTAGGGAATGACCCCACCTTTCACATCACCCATAAAAATATCTCACTAATTTATTTTATTATATAAGGACCCTTTATGTCCTTTTGGGAAGAATGAAGCTTAGGTTCATCTCTTGAGTTAGTGGATATGCAATATTTTAGAGAGTCTTATTATGGTGAAACCATTTTTTATTTCACACACACACACACACACACACACACACACACACACACACACACACACACACACATTATAAATTTTATTTGATTCCTTAATGTATATTTTTATTTTTGAATATCTTTCTCTATTTTGAGTACATATGTGTGCACGATTGCATTTCATAGTTTTATTGGCACCTCTTCATTTCTAATATGGCATCATACCTAATATAATCACTTTAATGATAATATTCCTAAAATAGTAATGGATGTGACTATAAATCCACCAATACATTATATAATTTCACCATTCTCTGAGTGTTCCTACATATAAAGAGTATTACACATGATAATATTTATTTTTGCATGTGCAAAGTATAATATTTTTCATATATATCTGTAAAGTCATAATTGATATTATTTCAAAATTCATATTACTTAAAATATCCCCAATATATTAATGGAGGTGAATACTCATCCACTGATACATATAAATAAATGCATAATTATTTGTGTTCTCTTACATATAAATACTAGCACATGGAGGATACCTATTAGTGCAAATAAAAAGTACAATATTTTTTGTAATTATCTATGCATTAAAAATTGAGATTCTTGCAATAGTCACCTTGATGAAAATATGTAAAATTTATTGATGGAGGTGAGTAGACGTAAACTCATATGTATAAATAAATTCATATTTATCTTATTTATCTTTTATATAAATATTAATCACAGTTATTCTATCTATCAAATCACTTGTAAAGTACAATATTTTATATATTTATTTGTGTAGTTATAATTGACATTCTTATACTAGTTAACTTGCTGATAATATTCAAAATATATCTATGGATGTGACTACACATGCCATTATACTTAAAAATTAGTTCATAATTTTATTAATACTCTTACATATAAATACTAATCCATGGAGAAGATCTAATAGTGCACCTACAATGTATAAGATTTTGTATATCCTTATGTGTAGTCATAATTGACATTAGTGTAATAGTCACCTTGCTAAAAATATTCAAAATATATCGATGGAGGTGAATACAAATCCATTGGTACATATAAATTAGTTCATCATTATCTATGTTCTCTTAAAATATCTATCAGTGTACTTAAAAAGTACAATATTTTCCATAGCTATGTCATAATTAAGATTCTTAAGAAAGTCACCTTACTCTTAATATTATCAATATAATGATCAAGGCAAGGTGACTATACATCCAATATTAATTATAATTAAATGCATAATTCTATGAGTGATCTTGCATATACAAGCTAACCACATGGAAAATAACTCCCAGTGATCCTAAAAAGTACAAGATTTTTAATATCCATCTATGTAGTCATAATTAAAATTATTGAAACAATCACCTTATTGAAAATATATCGAATATACTGATGGAGATGACTACACAACCACCATTACATACAAATTAGCTCATAATTTTTTGAGTACTTTTTCATAAAAATACTAATCACATGGAAAATATGTATCAATGCACCTAAAAAGTATAATATTTTCCATATCCATTTGTGTAGTCATATTTGAGATTTTTTTAGCAATCACCATTCTAAAAATATTCCAAATATACCAATGGAGGTGATTACACATCTAATGGTATGTATAAATTGTAATACTAAAGACATTTGAAATTTATACTCTAAATATATAAACAACTACATAAAGGTTTGTAGTTAGGTTTATTTCATAAAATCTAAGTCCAGTCTGATAGGAATTTCAATTTTAATAAAATCATTCAATATCTTATAATATTTTTTTGATCAATTTCAAAGTTTATGGGTTCCCTTCCTAATACCATAATAACTCAAAAAAAAAAATGGTCTGAATTAATGGTATAGCTATCAAGGCATATAACTAGATTAAAAAAAAAAAAAACCAAACATACATACCATGTATATATTAATATAAATAGTATTACATTACTCAACATTTATCAATCTTAATAAAATTGAATATAATTTCACACCAAAGGACTGAATGATAAAAAATCAAATATATAATACCATCAAATAGTCTATTGAAATAATATCAACCTCCCCCCATTAAAATTTGACCACATGTCTTGGCTTCTACTTTTGAACCTTCCAAAATAGCTTATAAAACTAAACCACCTACCTCTATAGGCATGCACCAACCTCTGACAAAGCACTCCCCTTTACTTTCACTTCTAGATCTTCCTCTAGATGGGATGAATTTTATATATTCTACTTCTTCTTACATCCCCCATGTACCTTATATATTTTCCTCTACTCTTTCTACCAAGGTGGAGTTGAGAAATAAGCATAAACAAAACCTCATGCTAGTCATTTAATGGTATACAGTCTACCAAGGCACCTCCTTATATCTTGCCATTAATCTAGCTAAGGGATAAGAGATAGAAAATCCTAAAAAATAGGCATGGAAAAAACCTTGTCTTCCCCCTCCCCACCATCATGTAAACACACCTCCTCAACATCTTGCACAAATTTAATGAGGGAGGTGAATCTAGATTTCAAAACTCTGAACAATGATAAGGGAAAAAAACCTAGGCCATCTTTCCTAGTAAATGGAAGCTCTAGGAAGGGCTCTATAGGTAGACAATCTAGGGAAAAAATAATATCAACCCTATATCTAGGATAAATGAAGAAATATACTATATCTTTTACCTAGTCCCTAATATTGACAACCATGCAAAAATTACTTGTAAACAAATATGCCAAGTCTAATTTAGCTTTAACATGCCTACTCCCCTCTAATAAATATATCCCTAAGATCTTCTCTAGTACATCTAAAACCTCCAAGGCCAACACCCAAAAAACATTCTTTAAGTGGGTCTAAGACACACCTCTATAAAAGCTAATCTCTATAGTTTTGGTACCACCAAAAGGTTATGGCTAGACTAAATATTTCATAATTTATAACTCCATCCTACTACAAAAAGAGAGCCAAACACAAAAATAAACACTATCAAAACTTGATGGGCACATTTTAGATAAAATATGACTCCTTGTGAGTTTGTATGATCTAAATTAAAAGCCCCTAAAATCTACAACATTTTAATAAACAAACTCATCATTACCTTCTCTCTCACCCTTTGCTAGGCATGAAATAATCATTATAAAGACATACATCATTGTAAATAACACCTCAATGAAGGACTTAAAAATTATAGAGAGACCATTTTTATACCAACATAATCAAACCAATTATCTTTATTATTATCTACCCTAACCTCATCCTCTTTGTCAATACCAACAATAGAAATAAAATCCACCACTTTATTTCTTTTATGAAATCAATGTGAATAGGAACAACTTTAAAAGAGGCTCAATTTGCCTCATTTTTTAGAAAGAATATTTTTTAGATTCCATGATTTAGCCGTTTACATAGAAAAATCTTAAACTATAACTCTAGAGTCATCTTCAATATCTAGATAAGCCACTACACACTCTATATCCAATTCAATCCCTAATACCAAAGCTTGAGCTTCTACTACATTATTAGTCCCATACAATATTTTAAAATATCAACTCTAATTAAATAACAACCACAATCTTTTATCATGCAATGTTTTCTATAATCTCCTATATTTCCATGAAAATCCCTATCAAAATTGAGCTTAAACCAACCCATTATAGGGCTTACAAACTACCATTGATCTAATGTTCTTCTTCACCTTATCTATAATTGACACTTTAATGGGGGGAGGAACTATAAATTTTCATCTTAAACACATATGCATATCCCAATGAGATGAAAAAACTTTTTTCTTCTTCAATTGAGAGGAGACCACTTCTCAGATAGAAGTTCCATATCTCAAATTACTGCATGTAAAAGACATTATTTATCTTCATAGATGTGAGAATTATGATCTTTTCATATAGTCCAAATTAAAATTATAGCACCACACCTCCATAAACTATATAAATAATTATTTACATCACCAACTATCTAAGAATAAAATTACTTACTTAGTGAAGCTAATTAGAACCAAGTCCAATTGAACTTATTGCCTAACTAGACCCAACACCAATTTGTAAAGCAAAAACTAAAAAAAAGATGATTCTCTATTTCATCTTCTAGTTTATAAAAGAAACATCTCAAGGGACCAATAAAACTCATTTTATTAATTTTATCCAAGGGTGGGATACAAATTTGAACCGCCAACCATCCAAAGGATCAATCTTTTTGCATCCCTTCTTTATCCCAACAAAGCAAACTAGCCCAAGCCAGAGACTCATCAACTGCTTTAGCCATCTGATACCCAAATTTGACTGAATTGATACCTATTTTGGCACCAATACAATGAATTTGGTCTTCTTTATTATTTAAAAAACCTTTCCTCTTCTTCAGGAAATGTTCCAAAGCCCTACCTTCAACCTATGGAATTAGAAGATTACATAAATTTTTGCAAAAACTACCCAACCTCATCAAAATAGATTGATAATCCAACTAATCTACCACTTTTAACCCCATATAACTTTCAAAATATCAATCATCTCAACTCCTTAAAAAATTATATAAGAAGATTATGGCCATCATAGGATTCTCGCATAAAATCCACTTTATTTCCATCATTAATCATCTAAAAAACATGATGTGAGATAATCAACCTACATTTAAGTAAAAAATTCCACACATGAGAACCTCTAATCAAATTAGCCATCGAAACTATACTCTTTAGAGACTTGGAACCTAGATATTTATCTCATAATAGCTTACACCAAATAATATATAATATTGAAACCATCATCCAAACCAATTTATCCCCTAGAGCTAAATTCTAAATCTAAAGATCATTTATTCATGCTCCACCATTTTATTTCCTTGTACAAACATTTTCCCATTTCATCAAGGGGAGTTTTTATTTTCACCAGTCCCTTGCCATAAGAAATATTTCATTATCTTATTTAGAGTTTTGATAACTTGTTCAGGAGGGTACAAGATAGAGAAAAAATAAGTTAGAAGAGAACTTAAGATTTCCTTGATTAAAGTAAATATTCCTACTAAGGAGATCCATTTTCACTTACAATAAGACAAAGGAGCTTTTAATTTGTCAATCAAATATTTACACAAACCAAAAAAATTTATACTCATAAATAACGGAAACCATAAATATTTACTAGATATATTATCAATTTTAAAACCTAAAATCCTAGAAAGATTCTTTTACATGAACTAATCACAATTAATAAAAAAAATTTATAATTTACCTTCATTTACCCACTAACCAGAGATCTCTTCATATTTGTTAATTTTAACTCCTCATCTTCATCCACCAATGCTTAGCCAAAAATGAATTTGTCATCCACAAATTGATGATGAGAGAGACTATCTAGATTATCTACCACTTTGAGACCCTTCAATCTCCCATTAGCTTTTACCTAATTGACTACTCTACGTAGAACCTCTACCATTAATATAAAATGAAATGGAGAAATGGTATCCCCCTACCTTAAATCTTGAGAATCTTCAAAAACCCATGTCATACTACCATTGATTAAAACTTAAAATATGGGACCTAAAATACAACTAAATACCCAATCACACCTATCATTCCTAAAGCCAAACCTACTTAGAAGCTTAAGTATAAACCTCCAATTCACCCTATCATACACTTTGATAAAAATATAGATTCACCAACATACCTTTTTGAAAATTATGAGAAAGAGAATGAATAATATCATGAGCCACTATAATTCCTTCTTGACTGTTTCTACCAAAAAGAAACCAGGTAGTTATTTAGAGATCAAAATATTCAATAGAGGTTGGATCCTACTATATATGAATTTAGTAATGATTTTATAAACTATATTTCACAAATCCATTGGTCTATAATCACTAAAATATCTTGAAGCATCCCCTTTGGGTAGCAAAGAAAAGAAAGAAAAATTTAAATCTAGATCAACTTTCCTTTTAATCCTAGATTCTTCCACCATTTACCACACATCCTCACCCACTATTTCCCATAAAGATTGAAAAAAGGTCAATGTAAAACCATCTAGACCAGGAGTTTGGTCCTTTACCATACAAAACAATACCAATCTTATTTCTTCTAGATAACAAAGGGAAATTTTTTTATCATGCATTGCCTCATAGATCAAAGGAGGCACTAAATCCAACATAGATCTTTACACTTCCAAATTTTATCTATCTTATCCATTCAATAGAACATGAAAGAACTAAATAGATTCTACCCTTATCTCTTCTAGGGATTCCAGTAACACCTTTTACCTAATCTTATACAAGAAATCCTTGACACCTTTATTTTGGATTGAGCTGAGAGATGAAAAAAGATAAATTTTGTCACCATATTTTTAACCAATTTTCCCTAGATTTTTGTTTCCAAAAAACTTCTTCCCGATACAACAATTCTTCATAATCCTTCACCAATAAATTTTTTTGAGCATAAGCCTAAGAATCCATACCCAACAAAAAAACTTGCTCATTTTGGCTATTTAATTCTACTTCAATCCTTTAATTTTCTTGAAAAATATTCTTAAAGTGATCTTTAAACCATTTCCTAAGTTTTACCTTAATGAATAAAAGCCTCTTGCACATTTGATACATCAAAGAACTTAGAGGCAAAGGAAAAATTTTCCACCAATGTTGAATCAACCAAAAGATGGAAGAATCTGTTAACCATATTAATTCAAATTTTAAATGACATTTTTATATAGGATCATCACATTCAATTTTAAAAATTATCGATAAATGATTGGAGATCGAGTGGGATAACACCCACCTATCCACCTTCCACTTGCTCTATAACTAGTTAGATGAAACAAAAAATCTATCCAAGTGTTCATTAATATTTTTATAACCTAACCTCCTATTATTCCAAGTAAACCAAATCAATTTATTTTTCACATCATCTAAACAATTATTTGAAACAAATATGTCAAAGCCTTGAATTGGTTGATATCTAAATTAAGCTTCACCCCTTTTTAATTCATTATTCAACGCAACATTAAAATCACCTCCTAATACAACTTTTTCCATCAGAAACCTACTCAAAACATTAGATAGATCTAACAATAAGAGATAATTTAAATCAACCCCCTGAGGACCATAAATATTTAACAATAAAAATTGAATATTTGAATTGAAACTAGACAACCTACATAATTACAAATTATTCCCCACCTCCACCACTTCCACCATAGTATTAAAAGGAGACTAAAGAATAGTCAGGTCCCATAAAGCTACAAAAAATTCCATTAAATAACCTTTCCAACATTGCCACACTAAATTCAATAGCCCCTCCACTTCTTCTATACTTAATGTATACTCTTGAGGTATCAGAACATCCAAAT
The DNA here is from genome assembly GCA_037957365.1 of Torreya grandis. NCBI lineage: Eukaryota > Viridiplantae > Streptophyta > Pinopsida > Cupressales > Taxaceae > Torreya > Torreya grandis. The sequence continues at coordinate 1,074,026 of JARHVA010000839.1, forward strand.
TTTCCACACTAAGAAGACACTCAACCAAGAACCTTTTATTAGGGGAATTCAGGCCCCTAACATTCCAAGAGATAACCTTCATGAATATTGTGGGGGGAATTCAACCCCATGCCTTGCAACATCAATAGAGTATTTTAAATTACCTTATTTACCTCCCAAAATTTTAGTGGCTACCTTATATTTTTTATATAACATTGCCTTCCTCTTCTATGGACCCCAATTAGGCTAAGAAAGAGAGCACTGAGTTTGATAAATTATCAACACTTATCTTAATTTCAAATACCTTTCTTAGTATGCATCCACTTCTCTTTCTAAGTCTAAAATGTTTTTTAATGATACAAGTAAATCCATTTCTCCTACTTCTTGACCCTTACAAACTTTAGTAACAAAATTCTGATGATTTTTATAAATAAGAGATATAATATATTAAGATTCTTGTTCAATAAAATCATAACTCTTTAACATTGTGTCTAGAGATATTGACTCTCTGGAACCTAATTTATCAATAAACTCCTACATTTTACCAATTTTGAGAGACTAATATTTTAAAACTTCCTCATTCTCCAATGCTTGATCCCTAAACTAAATTTATTCCAAAATTTCTTAGTGAGTAACCCCTTAAATCTTTTTTGGTTTCCATTTAGGTTGAACTGACAAATTTTTAGTTTGAGGAGATCTATCTTTCTAAAAAAAATTGAATATGACCTATCCGATGTCATTTATAACATTTTAAAGGCATTTTTACCATATCAATTTTTTGCTTCCATATCATAAATTCTAATTTTATTACAATATATTCCAAAATTTATTTATCTAGATTTAAAGCCATTCTAACCCTTTCATAATCTACCTTAACCCCATTCAAATACATGTCATCCACTTCTAGCACAAGACTTACTAAACCTCTTGAATCTAAAAAATAATCCTTGCTCCAATATTCCAAGGGTATCCCACAAAATCTTCTCCAAATTAGATAACTCCCTTTTTGTACTACCAAAGGATCAAAATTAGGGCTCTATTTTTGCATCCATAAGCCAACTCCATTAAAAGACCAAAAATTATTCCTAAAAATTTTATCCTTTTCTTCTTGAGAATTGAAAACTACCATAAATAACCCTTTAGGAAGTAAACCTATTGAAAAAATAAATCCCCAATTACCTCTTACCTATAATTTGATATCCCCTATCATAGGCCATTTTCTTGCCCATTTATAAATTAGGTCACATTCCAAAAATAGTTTAGCTTGTTCCACAAAAAGATCTAAAACCCATTACAAAAAAGCCACTCATCTAATCTTAACACCATCCCCCAAGCCCTTCAAAGAATTACCAGAGGGTTATTAATAATTTTTATTCAAGGAAACCACTTTTAACATAGTAAAACCTTCTTGACGATCTAGAAGAGGCTTTATTTTCCTTTAAATTCCTACTTCTTCCTCTCCAAAACAATACTGAACAACAAGAGCTTGGCTCCCCACCATTTTTCCCTTATAGCTATCACCCAACTTTTTTTATTTCTCCTCTTTACTCCATCAACATCTCTCTTCTTTAATAACTACTGTGAAAAATTTCTTCTAATCTTTCTTTCCATGATTTTATACTTCTTTCACTCCTATCACTACTACCTTATTTTGATATTTTTGCACAAACCCTAACTACATATATATGACATTCCCCTGGATACACAACCTCTCATTTTATTTCTCCTTATTTTGTGTCATCCCACATTTCATGTTCATGTATTACTCACTATCGTATAATATCTTATAATAATAGTAATTTCATAATAAGTTGAATACAATCATAATGTTTTTGATCAGTATTATAATGAAATAAGATAAATTTGATGTGGTAAAATATAGGATAGGCCACACTCATATTAAAAAAGAATGTATTCTTCCATTCAATCACAACCCAATAGATATGCAAACCTATACCAATGATCATCATCATGTCAACCCCATGAGCCATATTGATAATCATATTTTGAAAGTTGATAATGTAGATATTAATCAACCAAATTCTAGGTAGAACATATGTTTGTGAAAATAAACTATAATCCTATCACATAATCAACCTCATGGACAAATTATGTATCCATAAGAACCCTATAGTTGGAGAAACTATGGATCAAGAGGAAGTTTGGGATATAATTAATTAGGAATATAATAATTTGTAATGTATGAGATTGATTTATGTATGTATTTATGCGTGTGTGTATAATTTTAAAAAATTAGTAGTACTATATGTTAAAATTAATTTTATATCATGGTTATTTGAGTGTAAATAAATCATATATCATATGTTTGCTGGAATTATTAAAATATGTTGATAAATTATAGATATAATATTATGTATTCATATGTTCATTGAAATTATCTCTGCATTTTGTATATTAATATATATTAATTATTTTTTATTTATAACACTATAAATTAAGACAAATGTGTGTGTAATTAACACTTTAGTTTTGCTATATAATTTTTTTTATTTCCTCAATGACTACTTACAAGTAATCAATTTAGAAACTAAGAAATATGAAATAAACAAAAAAAGTGGTCATTGATCACCTTATTTAAATGAAATTACCTCAACCACCTATGATTGAAATGTTATTAGAGTAATTCCATGGATTAAAAGATTATTGTTAAAGTCTGGATAAATGGTCGAAATACTATTAGAGTAAATTCCCTTTGCCACCTATGATGAGATAGTTATAAGAAGAAATTCTCATAACTACAATATGGTCATTGAAGTATTCCAAAATGGTTAGATAGATATTAGAGTAATTTTATCTACCACCATGACCACTTTTATAGACATTTTGATCTAGCCAAAATTACACAAGTTTGTCAAGATTCAGAATTATAGGTTTATAAATTAATTTTATCTATACCACCAATTCCTAGGAATTTTTTGCAAAAAATAAGTTGGTAATAATCAAAATTATCTCTTTGGGTGAAGGTTGAAAGTACATAGTACCAAAGGAATCATAAACAATGTATTATATTAGAAAAATGAGAAGTTAAATGATGCAAGAAACTAGTTAAGAGCTTAAAATCTATAATACTTATCTCATATCTCAACCCAATTTTGTTCATGTTCTCATGTACCTCTTTTAAATTTAATAGATTCAATTAATTTTATTTTATATAATTATATATTAATGTGTCCATTATTACAAATATCTATGCAATTTAATTAAGAGAGTTATAAATATCACTAAAATAATAATAATTATGAGTGGACAATAAGTGCAATTTAAGATCTAGTCAATTCCATAAGTAAATTTGTATTGTAATAATATAATGGTTTACGATTACAAAATTAAATATAAAAAATATTGTATAAGTTTGAAATGCAATTATCAAGTGCAGACACAAAATTTTAAGTATATTATTAATATGAAAGATGAGATGTAACCCTAATTTCAACCCTATTCCATAAATTAATAAACTAATTTCATTGAATAGGTA
>JARHVA010000839.1:1080000-1167500 GCA_037957365.1 Torreya grandis
CTTAAATTCTACACTTAGACCAAGGGTCAAATGAGCAAAGTGCACTTCAATAGTCAACAAACAGACTAAATAAGTAGTGATTATTTTCTAAAATGTATGCATCTCATTCTTATTATCTAAATGTATTAGACTTGGTACATGCACAAGCATTTCATTCAAACTCCATCAATCAAATCTATCTTATTTTAGTGTTTGTAGTCATGAAGAGAAGACATCAACAATATCTAAACCAATTATAACATCTAATGTTCATAACTAAATAAAAATTAAGATCAACCATCATAATAATCACATAATCAACTCAAAAATTAGATACTATGAATCATGTCCATGATACAACAATCATATAATCAAAATAACAGATAATATGCATGAAAATGTCAATATAAGTAATTCATAGTTTTAAATGCTCTAAAAATTAGGTCATGGCATCCTCTCCCACTTTTAAAATTGAGTTATTCTGGTGATTAAACAAACAAATATGGGTAATGCTATCTGAAAAGACTCCCATCTTCCTATGTAACACTCCTTTTATGATGTGGGTACCACTAGACCAATACTTAATATATTTACTTCATATCTTAATGTTATGATGTTCCAAGATCCTGAATAGTTCTAATTGTATCTTCTCCTTTTTTAAACCTAATTTTTTTTCCAATCCAAAATATAAGCATGATCAAATATGTATTTTATTAGTAAGGTAACATCAAAAACATCATGAATCTTAGATAGAAAAGGAGGAAGGTCCAGCCAATATGTAATAGGAATAATATTTTACATAATGTTAGATGGTACAAAAAAACATGGAGATAGTTTTGAATAATTCCTAAAATTTAACAAATTTTTTTGAGGTCTAACTCAAAAAAATACCTTATCACTTGAACTAAATTCTTGAGGTGTTCTTTTCTCATTTATGTAACTCATTTGTCAATCAGAATAAGTTTTCCAATTTTGGCAAATAAGAGCCGTCTTCTTATCATATTGTTTAAGTATACTAGTTATGTAATATCCATAATATCTAAGTTGTCTTAGACAAGTGGAGTTATACATTTATCCCATACAGAGATTCAAAATGACCCATTTTAAGTATATAATGATATGATTTTTTATATGTAAACTCAACTAAATAGAGAAAATATTACACTTAGTTTGTTGATCTATAACATACATTCTCAACATGTCTTTAACTACTTGATATATTATTTTAGTTTAACCATCCATTTCTATGTGGTACATAGAACTAAAATTTGAGTGTGTTCAAAATGTTGCAGTCAAAGTTCACTAAAACCTTGTTGTGAAAAGTTTATCTCTATTATATATGATCACTTTTATAATTTCATGCAACTAAAAATATTATTTTACAAACCTTTATGTAACTAATAAATCATCATCAATTATATTTATAGTAACAAAATAACAAACCATGGTCAACTTATCAAATAATACTAGAATGGTATCATGCTTTTTTGTGAGATTTAAGAAACCCAAAAATAATATCACGTGAGATTACCCCACTTATCCTCTATTATTTCATAAGAATACTATAATCCCCCAAGGTGGTAATGCTCAGATTTAACATGCTAGCATTCTAAACATTTAGCAACAAAATTAACCACATCATGTTTTATACCAAGACAAAAAATATGCCTTTTTAGCTTAAGTCATCTTCATGACACCCAAATGAGCAAAACAATGTGTTTTATGCACTTATTTCAAAACTCAACTTTGTAATTCCCTATATTTAATTACATAAATTCTATTTTTATGCCTAATAAGGTCATATTTTTCACAAAAAATTATAAATACCTTTATAATGGGTTCATCATTCAAACCTGCTATTACCTCATGGCCATTAGAAAATTAACATAAGCTAAATTAATTGGTTGAGTTCATCAACAATATGATTTCATTTAAACTTTAAATAGTAAATATCCATGTCAAAATTGTTTAAAAAGCTATCCTTGCATTAGTATGCATTCAAATCATCTTGAGAAAATAAGTGATCTAAGTTATGGTGATTATATTTCATCTTGAATGATTTAAAAAACAAAAGATGATTCTATTGTTTAGAAACATGTAATATGGTAGAAAGCTCCATTTCAAGTGTGGAATAATTTTTCTCATTCTCCTTGAGCTTATGTTATGCATAAGCCACTACCTTACCATACTAGGTCAATTTTAATAAAACCTTCCTTGGAAGCATCTACCTAGATCTTTAAATTAGCATTTAGATCAAGGATGATAATATTAATATTATAAAATGGGTTTCCACACAAAATTCTTAACCTTTTACTAAAAGGAGTGATAGGATTGATTATGCTAAAAATATTTTCCACAAATCTTAGTATCCAACTAGGTGTAAGGATATTTAGTTATAATAATAGAAGAACCATTCAAATATAATACACTTTGAGGAGAAATGTCCAATAATCATAATAAATGAGGAAATGAATTCAATAATTAAGCTTATGGTGATTATGGAGAGCCATGCTCAATATTATATATACCCATAATTGGGAAGAGTCATACCCATAATTGGGAAGGGTCACACCCATTTATTTCAATTATGTTGGCCTAAATAAATATTAAGAATTAATAAATGAAAATAAAGGTTATGATATAAATTCATAACCTTGGTATGTATAATGTTAGGTGTTTAACATGTCATTCTCATTGAAAAAATATTTCCCCTCAATGCTTACAACTCAAGATGTTTTAGGAATTGTTCATCCTCCCTTGTGGCATCTTTGGTAGGTAGATTCTTCCATTTGATGATAAATTTAGAAATGGATTGATTATATAATTTATTTAGTCATGTCTCTATAATAGCCTCAGGTAACATAATGAACATCCCTTATTCATATAGCTCAAGTAACTTGGATAAGACTAGAAGCTTGGAATCAATTATTTTATTCAATCATGAAACATGAATAATAAGATGAATTTTGGAAGATGGTGGAAGTTCTAACTTATAAGTGACACTTTTAATCCTATATAAAACCTTATAGGGAATAAAATTTTGTTGTGATCTTTATGTTATTGCTTTTTTTAAGTGATCATTGTTTATAGGTTTTCAAGTGAAAGAACACCCAATCCCCTTACTTAAAATGCCTCTCACTATAGTGTCGATTGACTTATTGTTTCATCCTAATTTAATCCACAATAAAATTCTCATTAAGAACATTAAACACTTTCTATATGTATTGAATATAATCATTGATTGCACAATATTTAGAATGAACCTAAAAATAAGATGTTGTAAAAGCTAGGGGGTAGCCATAAAGAGCTCAAAAGGTGTTGTATTTGTCTTTATGTGAAATGATGTGTTATACCATCATTATTCCTATGAAATCTACATGAAAAATAGTTCAATCCAAAATATTCTAGTGAATATAGGATCATGATCAATCATAATGATTTTTGGAATGCCATGGATTTTTTGTACCTTTTCTATGAATACTTACACAATGGTACTATCTTGAAAAGGATGATAAATCCCATAAAAATATGTGTAATTGGTGATTGAATCTACAAAAATTAATATCACTTCTATGTTATTCAATTTAGGTAGGCATGTAATAGATTCCATTGATATTTCTTCCCAATGTTATGCTGGAATGGCTAATGGTTATAAGATACCTAGGATCTTCCCCATTTCTAATTTATTTTTATGACATATCAAACATTATACAAAAAACTCTAGTAAATACCCCTTAAGGCCTTCCCAAACAAGATCCTTTTTATATGGTGATAAGCCTTTAAAAATCCATAATGTCATTAGATGGGTGTGTCATGCATTTGAGATAAGATACTATATTTCAATTCTATTTTTTTGCGCAAAAGGATTCTATCTTTGTACCATAAGGAGTCTACTTTCCAAACATACTTATCTACATAATATGGGTTCTCTTTAAATTGTTATAGGATTTTCTTGTTTGGAGTGTCTTGTTGCCACCCTACCTATGTTGATTCTACCCATTCAGGTTGTAATAAATAAGTAACATAAAGTTTTGATTCCTCTACTTCTTGTTGATAAAGTGCTTCAGATATAATATTCTCCTTTACTTTTTCGTAAATAATTTCAAACTCATATCCTAGCATCTTTGTGACTCATTTCCATTTCTCCTCTAAAGACAATCATTTATACAAAAAATATTTATACTCTCATGATATATCTTAACATTTAAATGTCTTCCCATGAGACACTAATGCCACTATTTGACTACATGAATGATTTCTAACATTTATTTCTCATATATGGGCCTTGCCAAGTTATTTCCTTTTAATTTTTGACTCTCAAATGTTAATGGATGCCCTTTTTGCATTACTACTTCACCAATTCCATGTCTATAATCATCAAATTATACCACAAATGTCTTAAATAGGTCTTGGGTAGCTATCATAAGGGTGGAAGTAAGATCTTTCAATTATTAGAATTCTTGGGTGGTTAAGTATGCTCATGAAAATTAATTCATCTTCAATAATTTTGTTAAGGGTGTTGCTATGCAAGAATAATTATGAACAAATATTCTATAGTATCCTATTATACTCAAGAATCCTCTTAAACCTTTGATATTTTTATGCTTTGTCCACTCTTTGTTAACTATAATATTATTACAAGAAACTATGAAAATGATATTGGAACTGGATGAATAATTTGGTTCTTCTGGTTGGTTTAGTAACTGGTCCTATTTTTTGTTTTCTTTCTATAATCCTTTGCCTTTGGTGATACCAGATCTCTGTTTAATCTGGGTCTTGACCGGAAGTCTTTCTAGTGGTTTCAGGTCCATTTAAAACCTGTTTTTGCTACTTCCTTGTAGTAGTTTTTAGGCTTTGCCTATGGTCTTGGACGATCTTTCTTCTTTCTTTGTAACAGGGTTTCGGGGCCCCTTCATAACCTGCTTTTACCTCAATCTAAAACTATAATCTTATTAGGGTGCACTTTAACACCTTCATGTGACAGCATGTGTCTTAAGGACTCCACTTCCTTTATCCCAAAGGATAATATAGATTTATTTTCATAAACTTTATGGTCTTATAATACCTTTAATATATTTTCTACATGATGAAAATGTTCTTCCCAAGTTTTACTATAGATTAATATGACATTTAATAACACCAATATAAATTTATGAAGAAATGGGTGTAAAACTGAATTTATGAGGCTCTAATAAGTAGATGGAGCATTATTGAGACCAAATGGCATAACTAAGAAGTCATAGTGATCCTCATGTGTCTTAAATTAAATATTATGTACATCTTCCTCCTTTACCTAAATTTGATGATACCCTAAACAAAAATTTAACTTAATAAATAAAATGGCACCATTCATTTCATCTAATATTTCATCAATGATAGGAATGGGAAACTTATCTTTCAAAGTGATCTTATTGAATTCCATATAATCTTGGCACATTATCCATCCCTCACCCTTTTATTAAAAATAATCACTAGAGATGAATAATAAATTTTAATAAGATGAATAACACCTAATTCATAGGTGTAATGGTAAGTGTGAACATAGGATTGTAATAGGGGGAGATTAGTATTGTGTTAGTGAATAAAATAAATCAATCAAAAACATAGTAAACTAATAATCTAGGACTATCTCAAAGGAAGAGATTAGTTAACAAAAAAAAATGGAAAACACAACTAAAACATGAAAGACAGACCTTCCTTCACTTTCCTTGGATGCTCCAAAATGCTTGTTGTAGTGGTTTGTTCGGTTTATTCTCATGAAGTCTGCATCAATGAAGTGTGGCTACCTCCATCTCTCCTTGGCACCTTTTTTAGCTTTGACTTGGATCATCTTGGCTCAACATTTAATAATTATGAAACTAATATCTAATTATTTTGAATTCATTTAGGCATTATATGTTTGGCATTAAAGAGATTCAAATTCAATAAGTAAAGCCTCCTATTTATATATTTTAGGAATGGTTTAGAATCAACCTAAACCATCCATCTAAAGATGAAGATGTGTGGATAAGGATTAATTCAATTATGTAGTTAAATTTCATAAATAGTCTCATTAATATTTGAGATACATGGGCATTAACTAGGCATGGAGGGTCTTAATGAGACATGGGAGGCATTAATTTATATATTTGTGGCATTTATGGCTTATGGATGACACCCTATAGGATGATGTCTTTCAATGCTATAGTTAATGACAATCAATTTATAAAAATAAATATTCAAAAATTTCCATGGAAATTTAACTCAATCTCTTGATTTGGTTTAATTATCCTTAAACATGATTAGTTAACCTTGATGTAAAACCTTGGCAATTTGTGCACAAATTAATCAAACTGGTCAAAATGTCATATTATTAGCTCAAAATTTGACTGGATTAGAATTAGAAGTTTATGTTAGATGCATTGGAACCATTATCCCATTTAGGATGTATTTAATGCAAAATAACAAAGGCACATGTCTCATACAAGAAATTTGATTAAAAAAAAGAATAATCTAGAGCACCCAAGTGCAAAATTGGCATTTCGAGTCGAAATGATTTGATCAAAGTGAATGGATTCATAAATTTCATAATTGCATTTGATGATACTCTATCCAAAATCAACACTTGAATATATTAATTTCAACTCATTTAATGTGTTTTAGCGTTTTTAGGCTAAATTGTGCATTTTAGTAGAAATTGGTCAAAAGCTTAACTAATGGTCATTGGTGGATAGATTTAGGTGTCTATAGTTTTCCCCTATTTGATAAGATGTTTAAAATAATATGCAAATCAATGTATTCTCAAATAATGAGAGATGGGTTGTATGCCAAAAAGATGATGACGGTTGAAGAAAAATATCCAAAAAGTGTTTGGGAAGCCTATTATGATGCCCCATCAAGGGAGTGGCCACCACATTTGTTGATTGATGGTCCCATAAAAAATAATCAAGAATAAAGGTGGAATTAACACATGTTTGAGATTAATCCAAATATGAAAATGCTTGCATGCATTGATTTAAAAAAGATATTGATTTACCCAAAGGTAATTATAATTAGGAATACCAGTCAAATAATTATTTGCCCATAGGTGGTTATAATTATTAAGGAGACATGTATTATTTTATAAAGATGATTTTGACCTAGTTAGGGTTGATTATCAAGCATAACTCAAGGATATAACCTAGAATACATATTAAAGATGAGCAGGTGCAAAGTGATGAAAGAGATGAATTGAAGAATAAGATTTATCAATAGAAATGACTCAATTATACCTAGCAATGAGATATGCTCATCCTTATTAGCAATAATACAACTAGAATGGTCAATGGGTTGATTTAATCAAGGGTGGGAGGATTTTCCAGCCTGCCAAGGAGAAATTTCTATGGCTCCATTGCTTGTAGACTTTCTTGAATATAATTTTTGATATGGGATGTGATGGTATGAATTATGATAGAACGCCATGAATATTATCCTAAAATATGCATAAGGACTGACTCCTGATCCAATAAATAATTTAAAATAGTGTACCAATGATAAAAACTATGATGACAATGTTGATGTATGAATATGGACGGACTTAAGAATAATGTGCAAAAGGAATCACAAATTGCATACATATATACTAAGTCGAGGCAATAGTGATGAATGTAAACAAATAGACAAGTAAACAAATAAATCACACAAATAGACAAACAACCTAACATAGACAAACAAACAAAAATCCTGAAAACAAAAGAAAAAGAAAATATCCTAACTATGACTTTACACTAGTAAGGTAGATCAAGGATAACTAATTAAGCCAAAAAATAATAATTATTTTTGGATTTTGAAATATTTGAATGTTTTTGGTATTTTGAGGTATATTAAATTGTTATAGAATGACAAGATACCTACTCATAAAATGGTGAGAGTGTTGGCTTAGGTTGCTCATAAAATGGTGAGAGCATATGGAAAAGGGGGATTGAGGTGACCTCAACATGAATTGAGCATGGTCCACATAGTCCCCAAATTATCTCTAGTCATAGTAATTCCATTCACACAAAAGGTGAAGAAAAACCAACTAGGTATGAACAAATTTTCATATCCAGTAAATGACTGGACAAATGACAATAGTAATGGCAAGGTGAGACAACAATACATGATAAATAAATGTTTCCCCTAGTTTTTCCATAGGTAGTTATATATAGGATACAATGGCATAGATCAATGATACTAATTTACCCATTTGTGGTTATAATTAGTAGTAATATCAAATGAAACATTGATTTGCCTATAGGCAGTTATAATCAGACTCACATAAACCAACTTTGATATAGGATGGAAAATGAAAGATATCTTGCCAGATCAAATACCACACTACTTTCATAGATTGTCATTAAAACATGGATTTTATTGATTATTTAAAATTTATTATAATACCCTCATGAAAAGTGTAGGAAGAACCAAAGTAACCAAGATCAAAACAAGATTGGATAGGATGAATAAAACTACGATTTGGTCTAGATACGAATGGAATGATAGGATGACATGGTCTTACTCTAGGATAATGATGGGTTTTGATAGACTAGATAAAATGTTATCAGGGTTACCCCAAAGTAATGGGGTGAATGGTATGAATATGTGATAATGGAAAATGGATATAGAAAATGAAGTAGTATGGTACATGTTTTTGGTTTGGGTGATTGTTGGTTTTTCTTTTAATTCTATTTGGCCTGGGTATGTTAAAATGACATATTATTATGTTGTTATTGCTAAAGTGGAGATGTGCATATTGGTAAAAAAAAATGATACAAACATAATAATCAATCATGTTAATTTCTAACTCATACCTTGTCTAAATAATTGCTCTTTCAAGAACTAGTTGTAGGTTTAGATGCTAAGATTGTTGTTGTGATCTTTGTTGGTTGTTGATTTTTATTCCTCCAAATGTCAAGACAATGTATCTTTGTAGCCTTTGCAAAGGAAAGTATTTAGATGGTAAATATGGAAAAATAATGGATGGTAGGTTTTATTATGAAATGAAATGGTAAATGATAATGAAATGGGTAATGGTTGGGAATTAAATAAATATTGAGATGTTCAGTCAGATGCAATGTTGTTGATGCTAGATTTGACATAAATTTCGATGTGGAAAGGCTAAATACCTCTAAATATTATCTTGATAGGATCACCAAAATTTTTATTACTTAATATTGAGAGTAGCTACCATCTGATTAGACTATAAATTAGAAGTTATTTTGATTTGATCCTTGATATTATCTTCATCAAGGAGTGGACTTTTGTGATTAGATATCAGTTCCTTAATGATTTTTTAACAAATGAAGTTATCTTGATTTTTACATAATGCCTTTGAAAAGATTTTAACAATGAACATTGAATTTTGACTTTGATTGTCTTCTAGTGCTTTTAAAAAAGTTTCACTAGAAGATGCTAAGTTTGAACTTTGTTTGTCCCATAGTGCCTCTAAAAAGGCTTCACTAGGAGAGTGTTCTTCTACTATATGAATGTGGTCTTGGCCTTCTTTCTCTTCTTCAACTACTATGTCACCATGGATGTAGTTTAATAAAGTATGATTCTATTGGTCCTAATCAACACTTGTGGGAGATGGAATGTAAATAATATGGCTATTTTTGTTTATGGTAATGGCCTATAGAATGGTAATGAAATGAGGAGAGGTTACACAATCCCCATAGAAGATACTAGGATAACTCATGTCAAAGCTAAAGTACTCATCCTCAAAAACTATAAAAGGATCAAAAATGTATTCAAATTGATCTGTGAGGCATGCATAACCAATATTATAATAGTCATGAATGTATTCTATTTTTGAATCTAATTCTGACTCAATGGATTTTGAATTTGATGTTGAGACTAATGTTGATTCTAATTCTGATGCCAAATTTGATGTTAATTCAAGAATATAACTTGAATCCAATTCTAATTATTCATCTTATGGGTACTTTATTACAATGATATCCTATTAAATGTTTGGTATTGGACAAGTAATAGCCTATGATGGCATAATGGGCTCCACAAAAACTAGTTTTTTTAAAGTGGGACTCCTCTAGTATGGGAAAAAGGTCAAGAGACAACTCCTCAAATATTGGCTTGTTAATAGGAGTCTCTTAAAAAATTAGCATATGGTCAAGGTAATGATTTGATCAAAGGTAGTTATAATCATTAAAAAGTGACTCATCAAAGATTGGCTCATTAGAGTGAGACTCCTTAATAACTGGTATAGGATCAATAGGTGATTCATCATAGATCATCTTATCACAAGTGGTTAATTCAATAAAATTTCTTAGATTGGTTAGTTTTCTTGGCCTTGGTTTCCAATGAGTTGGAAAATACCAATTTTGAACATAACATGGTCTTTCAATGATTGGATAGGTTGAGTCTTTTAATGGATTGGTACTAGACGAGGAATGACCTATGGTTAGATAATGGTAGGGCATTGGGGAGCATGATTGCTCACATGATCCAAAGGATGATGTCTTGAAATGGTAATGATAAGGTGGTGTGGAGCTTTGTTTCTCACATAATCTAAAGTATGAGGTCCTATAATGATGAAGGGGCATTGTGGAGCCTGATTTCTTACACAATCCAAAGCATCTAAGTCTGCCTCATAAACCATATCATCCCAATCTTGAGTTTGATCATAAGCTGGTTCTTGAATATCTTTTATGCACTAATTATTGTAAAGAGGTTATGTATCTATATCCCAAACAACATTATATTTATTTGGGTCTTCAAAGTCCTCCTCATAAAACATATCATCCTAATTGGTAATTTTATTTAGATTTTGTGGATTTTGACTATATTGCCCATATGGAGTATTATAGGGAGAATAATAAAACTCCTTAGAAAATATTTCTCTGTAGAGGTTCTTAGTGGGATTTTGTGTGGCCATTATATCATAAGTTTAATTGTACATGACTCCACCATAATTTTAGCTAGACATATTTGCATAAATGATGACACCTCTTAAACAAAAGACTTATAGTTATGCAAACTCTAAAAACCTATGTTCAAAACACAAATGGTTCAAACTAGGTCTAACTTGGTTAAAATTGGAGTTATATCTCCAAAAAATGATTTGATCATGGAACTGTATCTCCAAAATGGTTTTTTTTAATGCTTGGCATAAACTATTCTAATGTCAAATGTCTAATGTCAAATTTCATACACACAAAAGGTTAAGTGTCTCAATAAAAACTAGCATGTCAAAGTTTAGGTCAAGGTGTTCTAAGCAAGGTCTAGACTAGGAAAGGGAAAAGAGTTACTAGGTCTTTTATCCAAATGTGGAGTCAAAATATAGGCTAAAATAGGTTGTGATAGGATGTTTGTCCAAATGACATCAAAAGATAGATTTGAAACAAATGATTGATGTGAATTTTATTTAATCTAGAATGTTTGGAAACAAATTTGACATAGACCTAACACATGGAATCAAACATAAACATGATCAATTGGTATAATTGATAAGGGAAAATGATCTTAGAGAAATCCTTTGTTTTCCCAAACAAAGGCACAAACAATGATGAGGATAGGCATTAAACAAACAAACAATCAATAGTCTTTAAATTTGGGTAATCAATTAAGTAAAGTTATGCAACCTAAAAGAGAAAGACCTATGTATCAACCCCCTGAATTGAGGCCTAAATATAAATTAATCAATGTTTGAATCTAAACATTGATAAGGTTAATTGAAAACTCAACATTGAAAACTAGGATCTAACCAAACAAGCTAGACAAGATTGGACAACATTATGGAGCATAAATAAGGTCTAAATGGATTTTGTGACATGGTTTGAAACAAACAATTTTTAGTGAAATGGTAAACAAGTCTTGAAATAAATTGAGTATCCTAATGGCATAGGCATTGTTAAATGATGTGATCAATTTTATGTTTCAAAGACTCAAAGGCTAAAATGGTTTGACATGTTTTGGGTAGTATAACGTTACCCCCTCAAACAAGTAGCACACACACAAACATGTTTAGAAAATATTTCAAAGCACAAGTGTGGTGTAAAATGGACAACATAACACCTCTTTAGATAAAATAGTGTCATATAAAAAAATTGGTTTTGACATGGTTTAGAAATAAACATATTAGCTTCAGTCTTAAAACACTAAGTAAGAAAATGACAAAATACAAGTAAATCATCCAAATTCCTATTAAGGGTGTGGCAAAGTGGGGTTGACTAAAACTAATTGATTTTCAGTTTTTTCTAGATGGATATCATGTCTACCAAATTTCACATTATCAACCAAGATAAGTATCACTTTAATTAAGTGTTTATGGCACTTGGTTTGTTGTAAAAAGGTCTTGTCCTTTTTGTAACCACTACATCCATCATTTTCTTAGTGTAGTGCAATGCCTAAAGTATAGATATGTCATATGTGTAACTCCAACACCAAAAGGTGGTTTACCCATTTAAACCTCTAATCTTAGTGAGAGTGGTTGAATTCAATTTTGGGAGATGAAACCCTGGGTTAAAGCTTCCCTATAAAACTTGTGGGAGGTAATGAAGGCCCCCTCACAAGCCAAGATGCAATAAAATAAATGACTGATAGAAAGATTTTAGGGTCATTTCAAGATCACCCAAACCATTATGATTTTTTAGGGAGTGCTTTAGATTAAATTATTTCTTTGCTTTGGAATAGGCTCAAATTATGATGAAATGATGCTTTTAATCCCAAAATTTTCCTAAAGGGGATGGATGGGAGAACATACATGCACGTCTCTTTTTCTTAAAATAATCAATAAGAAATTTTTGTAAACAATTTAAGTGATGTTGATTTATTACACAAAATTTAAAAAAAAATTCTTGGATTCATTACAAGCCCTTTGCTTTAGTACAAAAATGGAAAATATTGCACAAAATAGCTTCACGAAGCA
The DNA here is from genome assembly GCA_037957365.1 of Torreya grandis. Lineage (NCBI taxonomy): Eukaryota > Viridiplantae > Streptophyta > Pinopsida > Cupressales > Taxaceae > Torreya > Torreya grandis. Next base: position 1,092,860 of record JARHVA010000839.1, read on the forward strand.
ATAAAAACCTAAGTTCATTTTAAACCCAAATTGAAAATTTAAGACTTGGTTTAGATTCATGATTAAAACACCAAATTTAAAATGTTTGAAGATTTATGATGTGTTTTAAGAACTAAACTAAAATTACCTAAGACTTAGCTAAATCTTAGGTTCATTTAGGCACCAATTCAAATGTGTGAGAAACATTACATGTTCATTTCTAGCTAAATTTGAAGTTTGCATGATTTTTTATCAAGTTATTTTTAAACCTAGTTTGAAGTGTGTGTGGTTAGTCAAAATAATTTAAATATACTTCAAAACTACCCCCTCAACCTAAAAAAACAAGATTATAATGACTTGCATTTAAGCACTTAGGAGTTTGAGCAAATGACATTAAGAATTTAGCTCTCAAGTTGACAATCGATTTGGGTTGACAATCGAGCTAGGTTAATAGGCAATTTGGGTTGATAGGTGAGTTGGGTTAGATAGGTGAGCTAGGTTGGACTGGTGAGCCAGGTTAATAAGCATGTTGGGTTGACAGGTGAATTGGGTTGGTAGGCAAGTTAGGTTGGTAGTCGAGTTGGGTTAGATAGTTGAGTTGGGTTAGATAAGTGAGTTAGGTTGATAGTCAAGTTGGGTTGATAGCTTATCTAGGTTGGATAGGTGAGTTGGGTTAATAAGTGAGTTGGATTTGATAGGTGAGTTGGGTTGCACAGTCCTAATAATAGAACCATGGATTATAAAAAATGGATTTTTGCTCAATATTTTATCTTGTTTGCCTCTACACTCTAAGATCTTGCATGGAAATGGTTAGTATGTTACTTGTAGGTGTAATTTGACCAAATTTGTGAGGCCATATCCCATTATGAATACCATTTGTGAACATAGGATTACAATAGGGGGAGATTAGTATTATGTTAATGAATAAAATAAATAAATCAAAAACACACTCAACTAATACCCTATGCCTATTTCAAAGGAGAATATTAGTTAACAAACCAAAAATGGAAAAAATAACTAAAACATGAAAGAAATACCTTCCTTCACCTTCTTTGGATGCTCCAAAATTCTTTTTTCTAGTGGCTTACTCAATTTATGCTCATGAATTTTGCATCAATGAAGTATGGATACCTTGATCTCTCTTTGACACCTTGTTTGGATTTGACTTGGCTTATCTTGGCTCAACATTTTGGCATTATAACACTAAGATGAAATTATTTTAAATGCATTTGGGCATTATAAGTTTGGCAGAAAATAGCTTTAAATTCAATAGCAAGGTCCCCTATTTATATATTTTTGGAATGGTTTAGAATCAACCTAAACCATCCATCTCAAAATGAACATGTATGGCTAAGGATTAATTCAATCATGTAAGTAAAATTCATAAATCAGCTCATCAATATTTGGGATAAAGGGTCATTAAATAGTCATGGATGGTATTAATGAGGAAAGAGAGGCATTAATTTAGATATTTGTAGCATTTATGGATTGTGGATGTCACCCCATAGGATGATGTCATTTGATGATGCAGTTAACAACAATCAATTTCTAAAAATAAATATTCAAAAATATCCTTGGAAAATTAACTTAAGCTCTGGATTTGGTTTAATTATTCTTAAACATAATTAGTGAAATTTGATGCAAAACCTTGGTAATGTCTACACAAACTAATCAAATTGGTCAAAATGTCATATTATTAGCTCAAAATTTGACTGGATTGGAATTGGATGGTGATGTTATATGCATTGTAACTATTACCTCATTTATGATGTTGTCAATGGAAAATAACAAAGGCACATGTCTTATACAATAAATTTGATAGAAAAGAGAAATCTAGAGCACCTAGGTGTAAGATTTGAATTTTGACTCGAAATGATTTTATTAAAGTTAGCTACTTCATAAATTACATTACCCCATTTAATGATACTCTAGCCAAAATCAGTACATGAATATATCGATTTCAACTCTTTTAGTATGTTTTAGTGTTTTCAAGCCAAATTGTGAATTTTGGTGGAAATTGGTCAAAATTTTGATTGATGATCATTGGTGGCCAGATTTAGTTGTCTACAATAAGGTGTAATTTTAAGAGGGATGCATCCTAGACTCAATTCAATTACATGATAATGATCTCTAATTAGAGGAAATCTCATTAGTTCCTAAAATACTTTTTGAGAGTTGTTTCCCATTGAAAATCATGAATTAAAAATTGGAGACTGAGTACACCAAGCAATTGAGATCATTACGTAATTTTTTATTTAATGAAGTTATGGTTACTCCCTATATTGATTAAAATTGTCACTTTCTTATCCTTAATATAACCCACCACTTTGAGTGTTTGTGGTGTTCTTATCCCATTTAATGCATGTAGAGAGATGGTAGGGATTTATTCCTCCTCAAAATTTGCATGTTCCTATTCACTTGTTGGTTCCTCTATAGTTAATTCTTCTTCTTCCAAAACCTCATTCTCAATAATCATTAGTATTTTCTCACCATCAGCACACTTATGTCACCTAGAATATTTACTGTCACAATCCCAACATAGGACATTTTCTATTTTTATGCCTCTTATTTAGCAGAGAGCTTGCTAATTTTCCTTGGGTTAAAAAAGTTGACCATATTTATATCAAAAACATTAGTAATATTTCTATCTCTCCATCTCATAATTTGACCTTGTGTGAATCTATTGGTAGCAGAGTTTCATTGCTTAATGTGTAGTGATTGTTGCATTGCTTTACTAACTATATACAATTATAAAATAAATATCATTCATAATTCTTTCATTTAGTCCATTTATGTAAAATTCTAGTCTCTAATAAGGTGTTTCTACTGGAGTCTAGATTGCCAATCTCATATGCTCTATCTTATATTCATTACACATCCTATTCATTTTAAATTTATTAGTTGGGTGAAATAACTTCCCTTCTATGGATACTCATAGTGGTTTACTAAGTCCTTAGTAAATTCATCTCATCTAATCACCTACCTTTTCTTTTCACTCATCATCCATGGGTACCATTAATAAGGTTTATATTATAGATATAGTGAGGCTATGTCAACCTTTACATTCAATATATTTTGAAGCTTAAAATATTTCTCCATGAGACTTATCCTAAGAGGATATATCCATACCATCAAAATTTTAGAGTTCCATATTTGATAAGTGTAATTTTAGACCTTGGCATTGTTTTATTGTTTTTTATTTAGTTTTTCATATAGGATGGTTTAGATGTCCATGCTTGACTATATATTTTGGATTGATTAAGGAATTTAATTTAGACATTAGACCCTATTTGAAACTATCTAAACCATCATTCAAATATATTTTAAATGGGGTAAATAAATGATCCTTGATAAAAGTGACCATTGTTTCACATCCCTCATGTATGTTTCCTTTAATTTTGGATAATAAAGGGAATCATTAGGATCAGTGGTTAAAGAAAAGACATCTTTTCTGAAAGGAATGGCTATTGATGTGGTTTTGTTTATAGCTATATATTTGTTATCAATTCTTGGAGGAAAATATTCATATTGAGTGGTAACCATAAACAATTAAAACATGTGTTGTATTAGGACTATATGATCCACTATTAACTAGCTTTGAACAATGAATTTTAGTGTGTGAAATTTCTCAAAGATCAAAATAAAAATAAAAGACCTTGTCTCAAATTTTATGAGATTTCTAAGAATATAAACAAAATAAAAAACCTAAATTTGTGGCATGTAGATTCATTTTATGGAAAATCATAAAATCACAATAGATTTATCAATAATTATCATCAAAATCCAATTTAATTTACATTGAATCCTTTATTTATTTTCCAATTGCAATAAAAAATTGTATAAAAATTTCACCATGGTTTGAGTGATATAACAGAAAAAAATCTTTCCCAAAATTGATGCTTTGATATCACTTATTAGGATATTTATTTTTAATAATAGAAGAAACATTTTAATATAGTCCACTTTGAGGTGGAAACCTCCAATAAACATAATAAATGAGTAAATGAATTTAATAATGAAACATATGCTGATTATGGAGAGCCATGCTCAACCATGTATATAGCCATAATTGGGAAGAGTCAAACCCATAATTACAAAGGTTCACACACATTCATTCCAATTATGTTAGTCTAACTAATTATTAATAATTAGTAAATGAAAGATAAAGGTTATGCTCTCCATTCATAACCTTGCTATGGATAATGTTAGGGGTATAACTAGGACCATAAAACTATGCACTTCATGTACATTAGTGGGGGAATGTGAATCTTGCATGGATTTAATATTTTATGGATCTATATAAATACCATCCTTATATATGATGTGCCCCAAATAATGTATTTCATGCTGAAAAAAACAAATTTATAAATCTTTATGTATAAATTATGTTGCTTTAGTCTTTGTAATACTGATTCTCAAGTGTTATTCATGTTCAGCTATGTTATGAGAATAAATGAGAATATCATCTAAGATAACTAACAAAAATTTATCCTAGTAATCCCTAAAATCATTGTTCATTAATTTATTAAATGTATTTGATGCATTAATTAAGCCAAATGGCATAACTATGAACTCCTAAATACCATATCTATTTTGGAAAGCAATTTTATATACATATTCCTCTATGATTCTATGATGGTGGTTGCTAGATATCAAGTCAATATTAAATGGTATTTATTCTCCCTTAATTTTATAAAATAAATATTCATTCATAGGAAAAGGATAATGATTCTTGATCATCACTTTATTGAGCATTTGATAGTATACACACAACCTTAAGGTTTTATTTTTATTTTTTATAAAGAGAACTAAATCACCCCAAGGAGACACCCTTTGTCTAATGCTTCCATTTTATAAAATTTCTTACATCTATAATTTTAATTCATGAAAATTTTCCACATTAATCTACTACATCCTTGGATGCAGGTGTTTCCTTAGGCATAATGTTTATAGAAAAATCAAACTCTTTCTTTGGTGGAAGACTAGAGAGTTTTTTAATGAATACATCCATAAATTAATTTAAAAAAGGAAAATCCATTTACGATGGCTCCTTATCCTTGGATAATTCTTTTATTTGGACTACATATATCTAGAAACCTTATGTACAACATTATTAGTTATATAACTGAAATTACTTTACATGTCTTAGGCTTTTGAAGGCCTTGCACTTTCATTATTATTTAAAAAGCATTTATGGACTAAACCTTCTTATGAAATAAATAAAGAATTAATTAAATTAATTGTAACTATTTTATAACCAAAATGAGATCATAGGACCCTAAGTAAGCTAAAAATATATGTATTTTGGTCTTAAAGACACCTACATCAAGCTCAACTTGCTCAAAGAATTCATAGATTAGTACCCTTTTTATAGTACCAAAATCAATCAGCTAAACTTATCTAACCTTAAAAAGTTTAAAAAGACACTTATTTATTATATTTGGTGAAATAAATCTCTCTATTAGAATAGAATGTATCAAGATATACACATTAAGACCAATTGTGTTACCTCTAGTTTCAATCAAGGTAACTTAGAAATCATCATTATGATTATCAATTGCTTCATACACCCTATGATTAGTTAATTGTCCATGTTTCATCTTGGGAGATTCCTTTTAGTAGTGGTTATCACCACATTACTAGAACTATATAGTTCTTAGTGGTGAAATAGGAATAGTATTGTCACCTATAGATTGTTGACATTGGTTATTTTGTGTATGATTTCTACTATTGGACCTTTTTTTTCATGAAATTTGGGTCTTAAATTTCTTATTTTTCCCTCGAAACTTGATAAATCCACTACTAATCCCTATAAACCTATGGTTTAGATATGATTTATTTAAACTTTTAGGTAAAAGAGAGTGAGTTTTGGATTTGCTTTGTTAACTACTCATATTAAAATCTTTTCTCCTTCTATCAAAACTTTTCTTTCTCTTTTCCCATATGATAAGACTCAATGGTAGCTACCAATTTATCTTGTTAGTCATATTGATGCCATGTATATATCTCCTTCAGTCCAAGTTTAAATTTTGTCACTTCAGTCTCTTAATAATGCATATAATTTACATGATAAAATAGGTTCAAAAACTTTTTTTCATACTTATTAACAAACATGTTATCTTTTTATTTGATAAGGTGAATCCAAGTTTTATAGGGACATAGAACCACTAGAGTGAATTAAAAGAGTTTTAATAGACCATCAATAGGGTTGAGAAGCTAATTTTTTTTATAATACTACAATGAAAACAAAAAGTAGGAAACTAGAACAAAAATAGGAGGAAAGCCCCTCTTGAGGGTCTTCAACATCTATAGTGTCCATTAGAATGATCTATTTTTCTTTGATATTTTTGCCAGAGTGCAATTCCTAAGACCTTCATCTGCTTCATTAGGGAAGATCATTTTCAGATACCTTTTACCTTTAGCCTACATGGGGGACTATTTAGGGGGGATCCCTGAGGGGGAAATTTTAAAAACTTTGGTGATTGAAAGGTATGGAACTGAGTGGGATATGAAGAAAGGACAAAACCTTAAACTATGGATTCAACCTATCTATGAAGTGAATTACAATCCTGAATGAGTTTGGTCAGACCCAAAACTCCTTGCTGAACCTTTGAGTTAAAGTTCTCAATATATAGTTTATTCTTTTCTAGCTTATTCATCACAATGGTTTTCCCTTTCCAAGTTATCTTCATATGGGTACCCAATTCTAGAGCAACAGGTTTTAGTTTAGGAATAAATAGTCTAAGGGGGAGATCATCAATGGGGTATTTTGATAAACTATCCTTAGGGGTGTGATTTGAGAGCTTATGGGATCCCTTGGTGGGATCCTTTATTGAGGAGTCCTCCCTAGAGAAGGAACCCCTAGGGGGGACCTCTCGACTATAAAAATCTTGGCCATGCTTAACTATAAGGAGAATCAAGCCTTGGTGAATGATGGGATTTGTGTCATTCACTTGGTGCAGTAGGATTTTACTCTCAAGGGACTTTAGTAAAAATTATGGAAAACTAATTTTATATCTAATAAAATGATTAAGTAAAAGAAATTGTGGGAAAATAAAAGTGTATGTTTACCTTTGAGCATCATGTACCACATGATTTTAAGGAAAATATCATGCTAGTAGCATGGAATATTAGCCTGTGGGAAGCATTTTTCTCTATCTACACAAAGTTCTTTGTCCTAAAAAAGAACTATAGTGACTCTTATCTTTTTTACTAATCATCAAATGCATTTGTGCTTGTACATGACATTCCAATTTCTTTACTGATGAAATCCTCCAAAGTGTTGATAGTGATGTTGTAGATGGTCACTTTCCACTTATTCTAGGCCACCACAAAGTCACAAGAAATATTATCAATATGTTATGTAACCTATTCCATTAATTCTATGAGTCTCCCCTTTTGTAGATTCTTCCATACTTTATTTTATTTGTAGACCTCCTTACAAGAAGTAGGTTTCAATCTATCCCTATCACCTCGCATGGAGACTATGTGCTAGAGCCAAAATGGGTGGAATGAAGTTTATGGATGGGTAAATTTTGAAAATATCACGAATGGTTTGGAAGTCCAACCAAAGGCTTTTAAAAATAATTAAATCCCCTCTCTTTGGAATAAGTGTGGATCTTCCTTATTGAGATCTTCCCCTTCGAGATGAGGTCATACACATGCAAATAAATTATTTTTAGAACTTTTTTTGGTACCTTTAGATTGTGTGACACTAAAAAAATCACAAGGGATGTTTATTGAATTGTGATATTTATTTAAAAGGTAGAGATAAACTCTAATGCTATTGAGAATAAACATGTTATCTTGTTTCAATAATTAAAAATTAGTTATTTTCTATTCCTTAAAGTTGGCACTTAAATACCTTTTCTAAAACTACCTTTAAAATTTTTCCCAAGAGACATTAGTTAGTATCCCTCTAAGGCACATACATGATTCCACCATAAGGAAACAACACCAACCAACTAATATGCTACCACCCTAGCTTTAAAATTAGAGGGTATGTTATGCATATTGAAATACTTCTCCAATTACACAAGCTAAACATCAGTTTCATCCCAAGATTATTCAATTGAAAAGTAGCTAGAGGAAGATATTTAATCTCTTTTACAATTAGGTCAATCACTATAAAGGTAATATATTAGAATGCTTTCTCATCCCCTTGACAATTTTTCAACACATGAAACCTGTCATGAAGAACAATCTCAATATTATTGAGCCTATGTTCCTTAATTCAATCTTACCTTGAATAACATTCAAATTTGTCAAAATCACATTAAGGAATTATTCATGTTTATCTATTGGGTCACCACTAAATTCATTAGTAATATGTACTTGTTTTTTTCTATAGAAATTATTAAAAGGATTTGGGTCATCTCTATTATCATTCTATTAGGACAACCATGACCTCTACCTTTGTTTTTACCTCTACCTCTCCCTGGATTTTATTACCCTAGCTATTTTTAGCATTGTTAATTTATTTGGATCTTGTTCTAACTATCCTAAGGAGTCATAATTTAAATATTAAGGTAAGGTACATATTTAAAATATATTCCCATAAAGTTCCCTAGAGTATAAACCATACTCAAATACCAATGTAATGTACCCATTGTTTTTTAAGAATATAGTAAAATAGAGGGTACTAATACACTAATATTATTAAATGAATCACATTTATATAATATTATTTATAATTTAACTTAACCATATACCACATATAAGACTAAAAAATATGACTCTTCTAGGATAGGTCTTCTTGAGTGGACCCTATAAGAAAGTGTTTTATCTATTGTAGAATATATAGATCAGGATGTATAAGTGTGCCACTACACCCTTGTAAATTTTGACCTAGATATTTTCCCAAGGTCATCCTTCTCATAAAACCAACTTAACATGACTTGAAATTAAATGAGTTTCCTTTTTGGAAGCATTTCATGCATTCAATCAATGGTATATGGGATTTCCATATTCCACTCTTCCTTCTTTTCTAACATTGAAACAATACTAACCAAGCATACTAATAATGAAAAAAATGATTTTGTTTATAAAACATGATCTCACATCAAGTACATAAACTACAAGATCTTAAAGTATGTAACATACTAAATTCTTAGGTCATTCAATCCTAACTAATTACATAGATTTTTCATAATCCTTTCATAGATATTTATCATATATGATCATGAGTATTCTTAACATAAATTCAACAATTTCTTAAAATAATCATTAAATAACTTTTTTCATAATTCATAACAGTATTAAACATGTACCAATTACCTTTCTACTAAAATTATTCATACATTTTGTTGTGAGTTAAGTTTGTCAACATACTCCAACATTTTCATAGGCATTAAGTGACACAATAATTACTCCTATTGTTAGTTAAAAATCAAGGATAGCACATGCATTAAAGGATTATAGTTATATAAAAAAGTAGTTCATACCATAAATAAGTAAATGGAATAAGTAACATTAAATTCTACCTAATTGAAATTAGTTTTACTTATATCTTAGGATCATGAAACAAAAATATCATGTGTTTATTGTTCCACTAAATAATAATAAACTTATAAAAACTTGATTGAAACATTCATTTACTAACCTTTCATTATTATTCATCTCATTGGGATGAAATTACATTTAGGGAAATATTATTAATTTTCCTCTAATAATTATACATGTATGAGTGCCAAAATAAATAAAGATTATGATAACAAGTTAAACTAACACATATAATTTAATGCAACTTAATTCCAATCGAGAGAGGTATATTGATGACTCTCTTACAAACGTGAGATAATACTTTCCTTATATCTCGTGTCCTTTTCTCCTTGAGTCATAAAGAGAATCTTAGAAAAATAAGATATCCCAATCAATTAATAAAATATCACAATAATTAATACATGCATTAAACAAATAAGGTTATACATTTCATAATAATAATTAATTTTAAAAAAATGAAACATAACATGTATGTAAACCTTTAGAAGCCATATAGCCCCTAAATTATGGCAGTTTAAATAAAAAGAAAAGTGATCAATAAGTAATGAAAAAACATTATTATTAAACCAAAATTTTGGAAATAACTATTTAAAATACCCAAATTCATGATCAAGTTTTCATCCAAATAACGCCATCCTCATATAGTATCAAATCTAACAACAATGAGTTATCTGTAATTAGACAAACTTATAATATTAATAGAACTCATATATTATTTAAGGATAAATGTGTTGATATATCAAAATTCTAACTAGGAAAACCAAATTTGTTTACACATTACTCCATCAGTAATGACCATAGTCGCATTATTTCTTTATTTTAACTCTAAAAAAGCCCCAAATAAAACTTATGAATTCAATTAATACATTCACACACTAAACTGATAATCCATACCTTATCCAAAATAAACAAGTTATACATGATACCTTCCATTTGATGTGAAACACAAATATATCATATAAATATAATTATAATCAATATACTAACTTTGTGAAACTAAAAGATAACATATTTAAAGTTTCAAAATACATATTCATAACCAACAAAGATTTAATCATTATATATTCATCATATTTCTAAAAAAATATTAAAAATAAAAATACATTCAATAATGATTCAAATCATAATTCTATAATTTTTATAACCCTTTGAATGGATTAAAAATAATGGTCAATATAAAAACTAAAAAACCCAAGCCAAACACACAAAAATAGCATACAAACATAGAGAGATCATAGTCAACATAAAACCTAAAGGGATTCAACATAGAATGCAAAGATAATTTCCATAATGAATTTTTCAAATGAATAACCCTAAATACTAATTATTTGAGTGATTAAACTCATGCAAACACACTTAAACATTTTTTAATAAGTCATATACCCAAAAAATCAATGCTATTTTTGCTATGAAATCATTGTAATAAGATATCCAAGATCCTAAATCATACACTAAAATTATCTTTCAAAACAAACTTATAACTATCAAGTTTTTGAATTGAAAGGATTCAATCATGCATATATGTATAACATGATTATGAAATCGTAATGGCATGAACTTGATGGTTCAAAACAAATATTCACACCAAACACAATTATGTGGTCCAATACTATTATAAATACACTAAAAAAGAGTAACCAAGATTTCATGTGATAAATCATGAATCCATAACCAAAATATATTCTCAGTATGATTTCAACAAATGTAAATTCTAAATGCAATACTCAGTCAAGATATTCATACCTTTTGAATCTAAATAGGTTTTCCATTAAAAAACATACAAAACCACGTAACAACCTTAGAGTATTAAATAAACCTATATAACATATTGAAAAAAAAATATAGTATATAATTTTTATGATATAAGTAAGACATTTTAGAGATGAAGTATAAATTATTTGGGTGTAACAAAGAGCTTGACTACTAGTGAGTCATTTCCAACACTACTCCACAAACCTAAAGGCATCATGAAGACTATATGAAGTTTAATATAATAACTTGTAGAGTGTAAAAATCACACATAACTAATTATATGAGCCCCTCATTGGTGGATCTATCCACCCCATCCATCAAATTGATGGTAGATCTTACATTACAAGGTGGTGGAAAGAGTTTCCAAGTTATAAAAATTGCACAACAAACCCAATAAGAAAATAATAAAAACCAATAATTTTAACACAAACCTTAGGTGTTTATGCCATGGATGTAATTTATCATAACCATTAGTGATATATTTATTCCATGAATTATCTTTTTTCACTCTATAGACAAGATTCATGCCATATTCAAAAACCTAGAAAGAGCAAATATCAAACATTTTTAACATAACCAATTGAAAATGAAGCAAATGACCTTGATAAAATTATTCATATATATCACATTATTAACAAAACACCAAGGTATTCTATCATTCACATTTATTAAAATGACCTTGCTTAAAACATATAAAAAATAGAAACATAATATAAAACATACTTCTTGGAAGTGTTCATAGCCTAATTTATCCTTATTTTTCCATACAAGAGAGTTTCATTTATTTCCATGTTTCTCTTTTAATCATCCCTCTCTCACATGAAAATTGAGTCCTTAAAACCATTTAAATTCTACATCTAAAATAAAATAGCTCAGGGCATAGTTTAAAAAGACAAAGGTAATAACTCCTTGTTCCCCCATATCCCCCATTTAGTCTAGTAGAAATATAATCTACCCACCAATAATATCCACCTAGACATTCCTAGACAAATTTTCAAAGCTTAGGGGACTACCAATGGTAGAATAACCTATAAAACCTTTACAATGACAATTAGGGTTACTACTGAGCTCACACAACTCTCAATAAAACCAAACTATAAAAATAAGGAGTTATTACCAAGCATAAAAAATTTCCATCAAATAACAAAACCTAAGTTAACTATGAATCACATCATTTCCATGCATAAATTTTTTATGGGTCTAGATACTATCATTTTTTAATTATCTAATGATAAACAAATATGCTAGTTTATAGACAAATGTGTAATTTTACAATACTATGAACATTACCATAATAAGTCATATAAATAAATGTAAGTACTTATAAAATGGTATCCAAGACATTACAAAGGTGATAGTAATAATAAATTAATATGATACCAAAGTTGATGACACCAAAGTATAGGAGACAATAAAAGTTATAAACATGCTTGCATATTACATAAAATGACACCCACATAAGTACAAGCCTAATTTAAATCATTTTTATCTTATGAATCCAATAAAAACTAGGTTTTAACAATAATGGAAAACCAAATACAATTAACCAAAGTCGTGTCAAAATAAATCAAGCATATTTAATAAATAATTAAATCAAAATAACAACATAAATAAGATTAAAACAAAACTCAACATGAACACTCAACCCAAGGATCAAATAAATAAAGTTCACTTAAATAACCAAAAAATAGACCAAGTAAGCAATGGTTATTATTGGAAACATATGTATATTATTCTTATTTTCATAATATAACCAAATTTCCACATGCATAACCCTGTAAGTTGGGCTCCATTGATCAAACTATTGGTGGTCTATTTGGCATAGTGCAAAAACTCTAAGAGGAAAATAGAAGAGGAAAGGATTAAATAGTGAGGTTTTACCTCTTCCCTTCTTCCTATATTGAAAGTAATTAATATGAGAAGTAACTTAACTAAGATCTTTATCTACTAGTTCATGGGAAACTAAACACCTTGGTTAGCTAATGCAAGTTGTTCCATACAAGTGGACCATTTGGAGTACATTCTGATACTTAAAAAATAAATTTTGGTGTCTATCATACCCATAAAAACTAACTCATTAAAATTTATCACTGAACTCATTATTGGTTGGTAGTTATCTTTAGTCTACTAGTTTTAACAATGAATAAAATAAGACATGTGACATGATGAACATGTAATATAGATAAATCTTAAATAACTAAGTGTAATTCAAACTATTTTAAACATAATCTAATGGATAGATGAAAATAAGATAAAAATAGATTGATAGTGTAGAGAAATAAAACATGGGATCCATTTCTAATGAGGACCATTCTATATCTCTTGAGAAAACAAATATCATAAGAAACTAGTCTCTATTTAGCCAATGTAGCACAACCATAAAGTATATATGGTATAGGAGTTTGAGTACGAAGTAGATATGTATAAAGGTAAATATATTATCCATATACATGTGTAATAAATTAATATCATTCATAAGGATTTAATATAAATGTGATTCATAAAATAGAAAAATTAGATTCATCAATAGTCAGATGAGTGATAAAAAGGTCTTCAAATAGTCTCAACTCATGTAAAAAGGGAAAAAATAAAATAAGAAAACATGAAATACAAGAAGTGATAAATTTCATAAAACTTAAATCTATCTCTAAATCTAAATGAACCAACCATTATTACAAAAAATAATTGGTATTTTATATGAAAATAAAATCTATTAAATCATTGATTAGCTAATTATGGGGTGGTTACAAGCATTGAATGGGATGTGCCCACTTAAAGACAAATCATAATCAACTCATACCTAGTCCCAATGAAATCAAGACCAAGACCACAAAAATTGATTTGGAATTAAATTCTAGGTAGATCCAATTAGATTCAAATTCTAATTTCTATGTCTTTATGGCCTAGGTTAGCAAGACAATTATCAAAATTTAGGATCTAGTTCTTTTCATTAAGGCCCACGTATCAATTTTGGAATGGTCACTCTATGTGTCCACTTTTTGTAGATAAAAAAACCATCATGTCCATAATATATTTAGGTCCTTACACATGGTGATTTAATGTTAAATCATATCTTGGCTAAGTGTCCTAGGGTATTGAATTTATTCTAGACTAGGGTGAAATAAGATCTTGACAAGTGGAAGATATCACTCACACTGATCTTTATATGTCATAGATCAATGTTTGAATGTCTTGAATATCCTAAATTCCTAATATTATGCCACATGACATCATCTAAAAGACTCACTTGATAATACATCCATGTTATTACCTTCATTGATCTAGAGATGCAAAGAAGTGGGATGTTTCCATGTGCCAACATCTTGTTCACTCAAAAGGTCTACCATATGCTCACTATGTGTTAATCATCCTAAGGACATGGGAAAATATAATTATGCCACGTACAATCATCCTAATCACCTTAAGGGTTGGAAGTTGAGTTATTTATCCAAAGGGTTGTAGAGAATTGGAGCTCTAAGATCTTGATAGGTGGTGGTTCCTTAGATGATTAAAAATTGCAAGACAAAACCTATCCAATAGACATTGAATAAAAAAAATGGCTATTAATCTATGAATTTCAAAAAAAATGACATAGTATAAATGCTTGAAAAGAGAGGACAAAAATCCCATATAATAAAAAATAAAAAATGGGGATTTATCAAAAGACACAAATGATTTAATCCAATTAACATATTATATAATAAGTCCTTAGGTCAAATAACTTATATAAATAGTCAATTTTAGGTCATTTAAGGGATGGATTGGACCCACAATTGAAATAATTAAGCAAATTAAAATAAATTAGTTAAATGAAAGAGAAAACTAAATTTATGTTGGTCTTGATGGGCCAAATAACCATAAGATTTAAATGCATATAATGATTATGTGGATGCCAACATGTCATTTAGTTCATAGTTCATGCCATGCGACATCCATTTTATCATCTATGGCCTAATTTAATGTCCACTTAGGATAATTATCTCTATGATATTGGTGAAATGATATCTTAATACATGTCTAGATTGCATTCATCCAGGGCTAAATAAGAGACTTGTAAACATATGAAACATCCTAAGGAGTGGAGAAAAATGATCATGTCATGTGGAATGATATCAACGAGCTTAACTATTGATCAAATGTATATAGAGAGTCTCAAGATATGGTGAATTAGGATTATGACATGTGGCATGATCCCATGCATCACGAAGGCTAAAGGCCTAGGGAAGATGGGATGTAATATTATGCCATTCATCCTCATCTTTCTTACTTAGGAGCTCAAATAATTAATGATAAATGACTAAGTTCTGAGGAGGCCTGAGGAAGTGAGTGACTAACACTTAGCAACTTTGGGCTTTTTTGAAGACTCGTGATAAATGAAATAATTGTTGATATAAAAAAATGACCATATTTTTTAGAATTTAAATATGAAATTTGAAATAAAATAGATAAGTATGAAATAAACAGAAACAACTAAGTCCCAAATAAACCTATGTGAAGACTTAGTCATCTTCTCAATTCTAAATCCAATTAAGCCCATTTTTATAGAATGTCTAAGTAAGGGAATAAAAATTCATGAATGTCTAGTCATTTTAAATGAAAACAAGGTAGAAATAGATCAATTTTTTTCAAGAAAAGAAATAGAAACACATTAAAATAGTTAGATAATTTGTATATATCTAAGGTGAAATGGTCTAAAATGGGAAATTTAATGCATTCCCAAAACAATTATTAGATAGATCAATACTTAATAAAATCATGAAAATTCACATACTCATATAAAATTAGTCCTAGATGTAGACTTGAGACAAAGTGTTTATGATGATAATTTATAATTTAGACTTATCTAAAAAATGAAGCATGATTAAGATTAAGATTAAGATTATAAATATAAGACATTAAGCCACAAAAAAGGCATTTCTATAGGTAATAACCACTCAAAACTCTTAGGGATATAAGACCTTGCTCAAAATAAAAAAGAGGTTCCATGATTTTCCTAGTGAAATTAGGGTGTATTGTGCAAGCAATAACAAATGGTGACTTTACTAGAAAATAATAATGAGTATTTTAGAAGAAATAAAAATTCAAAGAACCTATAATGTCTGATTAAAATAGTGCATGAAAAATGCATGAATCTAATAAAGGGATAATATGGGAGTAGCTAAGTGACCAAATTAGTATCCTTAATGATCCATTTTGTCTAAAATTATTCAATTTACCATTTCATAAGACCTGAAAGGATTAATTTTTATGGTTTTAGCCATTAGTTTAGTCAGTCTTACCTTGGATATGTTTTCCTAGACATTGCTCCACTTCCAATCAAATGTATATATCCCTAATTAATTTACCTATGATCCTACTCAAGATTTTATTGGTTTTAAGAGGATAATTTCAATATCCAACTAACCTTACCAAAAATTATCCAAATCATAATAAGTCTAGAACACAAAGTTATCTAAGCCTTCTAGGCTGATCTAATAACAAAATATAAATCCACAAAACAATTCAATAATCACTCTCACACAAAATGTCACTTATGTTACCCATTTATAGGCATTTTTATTTCATAAATTTTCATTGACCAATATGAAACCACAAGATGAAATAGTTGGGATATATCCAATAAGGAAATTATAAGGATAAATAAAGAAAAAAAATAAATAAAACAACAAAAATAAGAAAATAAGAAAATAAAGGAATAGAAATAAAGGAATCAAGAGATAAATATTTATATAATCATTCTAAGCTATCTAAAACTTAGAAACATTGGTTGAAGAGATGTTTTTTGATATCCAACTAGATCTCCTCATTAGTTACACACCTAAAGAAGAATATATTCATAATGAAGATTTTAGGAAGGTTGGTACAAGTCCAATGAATGGAAGACATGTACTTGCATCTATGTTTTAATTTACATTTAAGAAAACTATCCTAAAGAGACTTATTATCAATGTTTTCATGGAAAATAAATAACCTTATGCTGAAAAACTTAGCCACACACCTACATTCCATTTATAGGAAGCATTTGGAATAGAATTTGAGATATAACTTTGCCAAAAATTTGAATTATGGTTGGGAATAGGGGGTTGAATTATTATAATCAACAAAGATATTGATAAATTATATTAAATAACATACATAAACAATACATAGAAGACTATTATATAGGCAAATAATATACACTCAAGGAAAAATGAGGTGGGTAGAACACCAAACATCAAGTAGCATATAATAGATATGCCCATAAAACAAACTAACTTAGTTACCCAAGTGGTTAAAACCACACTAAAAAGTTACATGTAATATACCTTAGTCATTAAACTAAGGTATATACAATAATATGCAAACATATTTCCTTAATGACTAAACCAAAAATAAGACCATGTTTATCCCAAAATTTTATGAACTTGTCTGAACCAAGTGGTTTGGTCATTATATCAGTTGGTTTCTCTATAATGAGGTAGTATAAGATATAGATGTCCTAATTTATAACCAATTATTGTATGTAATGATGATGAACCTCAATTTTTTTTATCGTAGCATGAAATACTATATTTTAAACCATATTTAGAACACTCTGGTTATCACAAAAAATTAAAGTAGGCTTTGATGACTCAAACTACAAATAATCCAAGATTTTATTTATCCACATAGTTTCACAACATGTACTAACCACAACTTTATACTCTGATTCTATGAAAGATAATTCCACTATATTTTGTAGTTTTCTCTACCATGAGAAAACTCCTAAACCATGAGTCAATAAATATCACATTGTATATTTCATTGAATCTCCTGATCCTACGTAATCAGAGTAAAATATCCTAAAAGATCAAAATGTACAAACTTATTATACAATATGCCAAATTCTAGATTAAATTTGACATATCTTAATACACATTTTGAAGATAACCAAATTTTTTTTTATGGTTTAGACATGAAGCAAGATAGAAAACTCACTAGAAAACAAATATCCAATCTAGAGGTAGTGAGGTAGATGAGACTACCCACTAGTTGTCGATACACTATTTCATTGACCAGTGGTGAAGTAGTGTCTAATGAAAAATTAACTCCAACATCCATGGGTGTGTCATTTGGATTAAAATACATCATTCCAAACCTTTCTATAAATATTTTGTCATACTTATTTTGTGACATGAATATAACACAATTACCTTGCCAAAACTCTACACCTAAATAATATTTGTGTACTCCTAAGTCAATTATGTCAAAAATACAAAATTGTCATATTTCATCTATTTAGTGAGACTATCACTACTCCCAATGATGTATAAATAATCAAAATATATAATGAGAATTAAGATACATCACCAGACACCTTTCATAGAGAGTTGGTTTAGAATTACAACTTTTGAAACTAGACTCCCTAAGGTAAGAATCTATTTTCTTATACTGGCTCAAGGAGCCTGTTTAAACCCATACAAGGACATAATCAAACTAAAAACAAGATATTCCTTACCAATATATTAAAAACACTATGGTTTAACCATGTATACTTCCTCCTCTAGATATTTATTCAAGAAGACACTCTTGACATCCATCAAACTGAGTATCAATAACAACAATTAACCAAACATTTACCATATTTGTAGTAGGAGGAAAAGTATCCATATTTGTAGTAGGAGGAAAAGTATCCTCATAATCAATGCCTTCCTCTTATCTATAACCTTTTTTAATAAGTATAGCTTTATATTTATCCAAGGAACCATATGATTTTAATTTTACCTTGTAAATACATTTACAGCCAACTGATTTCTTTCCTTATGGTAAATATGTTAGTTTTGGGTTTGAAGCCACTATTCATAGTCATCATTCATGGACACTATTCAAGGTCACTATTCACTATCACTATTAATGGTGATGTGGCCAAGTGTGATCAAGTTTATGTGAAAGGAGTGGGACATAACTCTCTAATAAGTCACATGAGTTTTGTCTTGGGAATTTTTGATGTTCTAGATTTCATCCTAGCTAAGTAATGGGATTGTTCTAATCTTCCTACTCAAATATAGTCCAACATGGGACTAATCCTAAGTTATCAGTATCCCAATAATGAGTCAGATCTCTAGAGAAGGCCAGATTCCTCATGGATCTATCACCTAAACTAAACCTTATCTAACACTTGATTGGAAAAGAGATAGAGAGATACACTAATATATGAAAGCATGTAAAATGGGGTGATGCACCATTAATTGGAACACTTATAATTTTCACAAGACACACTAAGAGACACATTCAAGACCAAAAAATATCAATCCCACATTAATATTTCATAATAAGGCATGAATCAGTTATTAAGTAGCATGAGAGGGTAGATATCCACTTTCAAGATAAACATCAAACTATAAAAAGAACTTGTAATGACCTATGAGAACTTCCCAGTATTTCATGGTGAGAAAACTTAGACATAAACAAATAACATACATTCACTTAACTATAGTACATAAATTCATAGAACACACTTCAATCTAGCTTTCAAAAATGATGAAATTCAATCTTTATTATATCAAAAGGTGTCACAATATAAATTTTAGCATAGCCTAAGCAAGCCAAAGCATAAGAATCCATTTCTCTAAAAAAACGTTAGGTGTTTATTTCCAATTTTTTTAGAGAGATATACATGTGGTAGAAAATGGAACATATATAGAAAAAGGGAAGAGAGAGAGAGAGAGAGGGAATTGTGATTTATTAACACAAGTTCAAGGATGATGACTCATGACCTTATAAAAAAGAAACAAATTTTGTAAAATAATTAAATTTCCATTGCCCTTATCGAACCACTAGGCCTCCTTTTTGGAAATCCATTTCACTATTTATCTGATCTATTGATGAGGACCATGTCTTGGAATTGATAGAACTATGCCACATCTACTTTGGGTAGCCAACTATACCTATTTATTGAAAATGTGATCCTAATGATAGGAAAGACACATATCCATGATCATATTTACATCTATGTTTTCTCCAATATCAAACACAAGTACATTATAGGTGAAAACAAATCCACTTATTCATTTTCACACATTCATAATACCTATGGAAACCTACAAACTGCTTGACCTTGGTTCACAATCACTAGTCCATCTTTGATCTCTGTATTTGGTCCAAATTGAATTATTGTGCCTCTAGATCCCTATGAGAATAAATACGTTATTGTATATGAGTATCCTTCATTAAAAATCAATGAACATTTCAATGGAATGACTCTACAATAGATTCAACAAGTTCCAAGTTATCAACTAGAGGTCCTATTTAAACTTCAATGGTGATGGATCCTTATCTTAAACTATCTTGCCTATATGACTATGTCTAGTCCATGGTGTTTGATCAAGTTTTAATGGTGGTGGGATGACCCTAAAATACCTTGTCTACCTTAGTAAAAAATGGCTCCTTTGGTTTGACCTTATCCATTGAATATTTCTCGGACCAATCAAATTGCTCCAACCCATCTTCATTCCCGTTGGCCTCATAAATCCCCACTGTTAGATCTTGAACTTATTGATATAATATGTACCATATGATTAATATGTATTAATTAATGTATTCCCTCTATTTATTACCACAAAATATTCTTTAACATGTTGACTTGATCATGCACCATTAGATCATAATGTATGAAAATATGCAATCCATAGATCTAATTGGGCCCACTTTCCTATCAATTTCTATGCATCATAAGATCATTGGTATGAATTAATGTGGCCCATTGATCTAGGATTATACCCACCTTTTATCATTTAATGTGAACCATCAAATCTTTCCTAACTTGTAGCTCTTTAAGGGCTTTAACACAGGGACATTTTGACTAGTTTAAACCAGAGCATGAACCATTAGATCTTGATTGTCATAATGTGATCTCAAGAATCCCATTAGATATTTCTTAAATTTAAACCTTTTAAGTAATTTTGAATCCAAATTTCTATTTTTTGGAGCTCAAAATTAACTCTTACATTAACATATTATGCTACAGGTCTAGCTTTAAACTCTTAGATCTTGAACTAAAAAGCTCTCACAGACATGAAACTTGTAGAGCATGTTCATGGCATGGATAAATCCATGGCACTAAAATATATTATTTGGTGATGCTTTCTGAGTGGACTTATAAAATGTAAAATTCAATTGGTCCATTTATTTCTCTACGACATCTTAGTGATGGTTTATTTCTTTGAACTTGCATAGTCCATCTTTTTCTCAATCTTTCAAGGCTCTAATGATCTTTGAATATTTGTGCAACATGGTTCATGTTCTTGAATGCTTTAGACACCATGAAACCTATTTATACCCTTCATCTACAATTATATACCTATCCCTTAAAGAGAAATTACATCACACCTTAAGATTGCTTAAAGTGTTTCAAAATATTTGGAAAAGTTATATGATCTCCACTTGAGGTCTATCTTCTACTTGTGACATTGGGTCACTTATTCAATCAGGACCTTGATCAACTTTTGGACTCTTGGAATAGGCATATTTTGGTATGTAGACCATATTTAGTCAACATCTTTAGCAACTTGGTTGGGTAACATGCCTATTATGCTTGATAACTCACACCATTTTCATGATTCTTAGATCATTTACATGATACATATACCATTTACATTTGATATAAAGACATCCTCTTGACTTGTTAAAATAGATAATTCTAAAAAATAGGGAAAGAAACAAACTTGAAAGGGAAGCTAACCTAATAAAGAAAAAGCAACTAATCTAATGAACAACTTTGCAAATAAATCACTTAGTTGGGAAAAAAGAAAGGAAACTATTATGTTAGAAAAAAAATAAAGAAACTCACAAAACAATAACTATGTACAAGTGACTTAGCTTCCTTAATAATAGTGCTTTAGATGTATCTCATTGACTAGGATAGGAATATCTTCACCATTCATCATTGTGAAACTATTATGTTAGAAAAAACATAAAGAAACTCACAAAACAATAACTATGTACAAGTGACTTAGCTTCCTTAATAATAGTGCTTTAGATGTATCTCATTGACTAGGATAGGAATATCTTCACCATTCATCATTGTGAGTTAGAAATCATTGTGGGATTTACAACTAGATACTATGTATGGAAAATTCTAGTGAGAATCAAAATTTGTGTGCCTTCTTGGATTATCTTTGTCCTCATGCCACTTGAAGACTAAATCTCTTTCTTGAAAACTTCTTGAAAAAACTCCTATATCAAAAGATTTCTTCACCATTGCTGGATGGGATTACATGGACAACATGGACTTATATCTTTACTCTTCCAGCTATATAAGCTTATCATATTTTATTTTCTTTGGCTCATTCTCCAAAATCTCAAGTTGATGATTAATTTCAAAGTAAGGAATTCAAGAGAAATATGTATTCTTGCTTCCTTGCCATATACTAGCTTGTATGGAGAATTGGTACTTGACCTATTATAGGTGATCTTATTAACCCATAGAGCTGACTTAAATTTGATATTACATAACATTTTATTGTATTGAATTATCCTCTTAATGATCTTCAACAAACTCTTATTAGTGGACTCAGCAAGGCCATTGCCTTGTGGATAATAGTTTGATGAAGTACTTAGAAAAATACTATGTTGAACTACCCATTGGCTGATCTTAAACCCCACAAAAGCCATATAATTATCATAAATTATGGTTTAAGTGACCCCAAATATAGTAATCAAACCTTCATATAAGTTCAAAACACTAGTTTCATTGGCTTCTTTTAATGTTATTACCTCGTCCATCTAGTAAAATAATCTATGGTAGTTAGGATCCACTTATGTCCTAAGATTTAAGGGGGTTAATGATACCAATAAATTCCAATCCTCATTGTAAAATATGTTTATTTACTAATATTTGATAGAGAGGTAAGGCTTCAATATTAATCTTTCCAACAAATATGTCACACCATTTGCATTTCCTAACCTATGTATGACAATCACCAAACAAACATGGCCAATAATACCCACCTCTCATGATATAATGGGTAATGATCCTTGATAAATAATTTCCTCCACCATTTCCATCATGTAATTTCTCAATAAACTTCTATTTTTGACTTGGCTATACACATCTTATCAATATGCCATTGATGTACTTTTTGAACAAAACACTATGAATAAGAAGAAAAGGAATTGACTATAATCTGAAATATCTCCTTTTTGAAGGAGTTAGATAAGAAGGATAAGAACCATATTATAATTATATTACCATATCTTTGAACTATTTAAAATATGGAGAGTGATCAGTTTCAACTTCTTCATTATTTGACACCATAATCACTTTAACTTCTTGTGAGTCTTGGGCTAGATGTTCATAAATTTCTTTGTCACTAACTAGCTTTGTGACCTTGATGTCAAAATTATATTCCATGACTTTGATTATCCAACCAGATATTTTGTCATTTATATCCTTTTTCAAGAGAAAATCTTTAACACTTAGATGTGCAACCATCATATGTATCCTATTATTGGAAAACAAGTACCTAAACATTTTAAGAGACATTATGACTAAAAGTACATGATTCGCAACAAAATAATACCTTATTTCATGTTATTATAAGCCTTGAATAAAGAAGCCTATTATTTTCTCTAAAGTATTTTTATTTTTTTACATGAGAATACCTAAAATTGTGCAATGTTAGCATAGTTATATAATAAGAAATCCTTTGTGAAGTGAGGATTCAGGAGTGTAGGAGCACTCGCTATAGCTTTTTTGATTTCTTCAAAACTTATTACTCCTTATTTGGACTAACTAAAAATCTAACCCTTATTTAACATTGTTTGGAGTGGCTTAGCTTAAGTATAAAAATTTAAAATGTATCTCCTTATGAAATTGATCTTACCTGAAAATCTTTGCAAGGATTTCTTGTGCTTAGGCAAGAAAAGTGCAAGAATTGAGACTATCCTATCAAGATCTATGATTGTAACATATTTTTAAATTACATATCCAATAATACTACCTTCATGAACAAATAAAACACACTTTTTTGGATTCAAAGACACTCCAAATTGTCTTCATCTTTCAAACACTTGTGTAAGGTGAATCATATGCTCATCTACACTGTTACAAAATATTGTTATGCCATCTAGAAAAACAAATACAAACTTATTAAGTATAACTTTAAAATCCATATCCATATCTTTCTATAAATTTACTTCATCATTAGATAAACCAAAAGACATATTTTTATATGCAAAATTCCCCCACTTTATGGGGAAGGTTGTTTTGAATTGATCTTCTTCTTTGACCAAAATTTGGTTATATCTACTATAACCATCTAATATGGATAACCTTTATGAACCTATTATAAATTTAAAAATCATATCCATTGATGGAAATAGATAGTGGTATTTAATAGAGGCCTTTTTAAAGTCATTAAAGTCAACACATAGTCTTATTTCACCATTCTTTTTCTATACTGGAACAAGGTTTGCCACCCAAGTTAAGTGATTAATTGAAAATATTATAGATAACTCAATGATCTTATGTAGCTCAACTCTCATCAAAGGTTCAAGATTTGGGTTAATAGGCATTTGTCTTTATCTCACTAGCCTAGTATCATCCTTTAATTCAATGGTATGTTGATCTAGACTTGGATCAAATCCTTTAAGATCATTTTAATACCATGCAAAAAACATTTACAAAATTTAAACATAACTCAATAAAAGTTTCTTTCTCTGAGAATATGCAAACTTTTCCCAACTTTAAACTCCTACCAATTGCAATTTCTACATTTATATATTTTTATTCCTTGGTTTCTAAAGAAATTTTTTTTTCTCAATTCATCATCTCTATTGAATATGTTTTCAAGGGTGACAAACCCTTTAGGCAACTTATTTTCCTTTAATTGCACCACCTAGTTACCATACTACTAAAAATGCATGTCTTGGTTCCTTAAGGAGAATTTAGCTTCCTCTTATAAGAATTTGAAAATATGAATATCATCCTCAAATACTTTCCAATTATCATGGTTGTCTAGGACATAATTTATCATAATTAACTTGATGCGTGACAATCTTTTCATTCTTTATGTCATCTGGGATACTAAATTTTGATCCAATGGTAACCAAACTATCTGCATTCTTGTTCTCATTTCTTGATATGCTGTAAATAATAAAATCTTGAAAGTATTCAACTAGGTCTTATACTCTATGCTTATAGGACCTAATTAGTGGGTTATTTCATATATTCAATCCTCTTACTTGGTGAGCTACTAGTTCACTATCACCAAAGACTTGTAAGGTTCTAACCTTCATATTTATTCCTCATTGAAAACCATGTACTAGTGCTTCATATTTAGTATCATTATTAGAAAAACTAAACTTAAACTTGAGATAATAGAAATACCTTTTATTAGCTAGAAAAATTAACATCATTCCATCTTCAGTGCCATATTTGTTCCTTGATCCATCAAAACATAGTTGGCATAGTCTATCACTAGGCTAATCATCTTTCATCAATGTTGGAATTAGTGCATCATTTTCATGAAGATAATAGATACCAAGTTATTTTTTTGAAATTAAATTTTAGGGATCATGTCCATGAAAATTAGAGGCCCATTAATCAAGGAAAATATTTAGGACTCCATCTAGAGGTGATTCAGTTTCCACCTCACTATTTTCTAGTATCTTATCTAAAATAACATAATTAGTGCTCACCATACTTTGCATATATGGATCTAAATCAAATATTACCATAGGTTCATAATGTATTGTTACCTTAGTAACATACCTAGTCATGTTCATTAAATAGGTCTAATCATCTGACAAATATCCTCCAATATTTGAAGTATCTTGACAGACACATGGTAAACTAGGGAGGAAAGTCCACTACTACTACATCTTGATGAATGGTAACATCATGGAAAGCATGTAATGTTATATTTATATATTTTATTATGTATACTATCTTTTTTGGTGACCTATCAAATTTTAATAGTCCATTTGTATTTGGCTCATAGACAAGACCAAGATTGTCTATAATTTGTTTGTGAATGACACTATTGCTAGCCCCACTATCTACTAGACAATTATTGACTAAGAAGTCACCAAATATCAAAGAGAGATAAAAGGGATGGGTTTTGTTTGATTTGACATTAGTTTTATCCACTTTTGTCATGTTATGTACCTATTGATTAGGTTGATTAATTTATTGATCTGAATTGGCCAAGATAGATCCTTATTTCTAAACTAGTTCTTTAGATCCCTTAAGATATGAAATCTCTTGAATAAGCATGTCTTTTTATCATAAAATGGAAATGGAATACCACATGATAATTATAACATTTTTTTTTTTCATTTTATCTATTATTCTAAGTGAGGATCCACTAAATTTTGGCTACAACTTTTGAGCCACTGGTTGTTCTCTAGTTAGAGTCATTTGGGGGACCTTCATTGTCTCTATATTCTAAATCTTATATGCTATAGAAACAACAACTTGATCCTTGACAATCTTGTAAATAAAATTTGGAATACTAGATTTATTTCTCAGATCTTGAGCTTCCTCAACTACTCTTCTTTTAGCTCTAGTCATAGATACAACTTGAACACTTGTGTTTCTAGCTTAATTGAATGCAATATGATAAACTACTTTTCAATTAACATTGATATCAATACGCTACCCTATAATATGTTGAGCTTCTCCTTCAAATTTCATATTCATGTTTTGATGATAACCATATTGAATAGAGATCTCTTCCTCTGTCATTTGTGGCATAATAAAATTTTGTGATACCAAGGCTTGATTAAGTGTCATTTAGATTAGAAGGATGCTAACCTAACTTTTGCATTAAGTTATTTTGAAAAATAATAGATTTTGAAATAAAAGGTACATTAGGATTAAGGGATGCATATGGCATACTTTAGATTATGGATCCTTGATTTTGATAAGGTTGACTATTATCCTTAAAACCTTGATGAAGGGGTAATTGGTTATTGAAAGACTAATAAGAGTTCTAGTTTTGATTTTGATAAGCCCTACCTTGGGACTACTATCCCTTGAGTTAAACAATCTCATTTCCAAATTATTGTAACATGCTTTTCAGATCACCAATCTCATTAGCTTAATTAGGAGGGGCTATAACACGGACTTTTGGGTATGAAACAAGGGCTATAGATGGAATTTAGGGAACTTGAGGAGGAGGAACAAGTTGAAATTCTAGGAATATGGGAATTAAATACCTTGGATCAAGTTTATAAGCTTGTACTAAGCTATTTTCTATTCTTATTAGAATTTCATAGGCATTTGACAAGGTATTACCACCCATAAAATGTATCATGACACTTATATCAAAATTAATGGCCTTAAAATAGTATAGAAATGCACAATCTGGAGATGGTCTAACTAATTTAGGGATCCTATTCCATGTCTTTTGGAATTTGAGGTTAAAATCAAACATCAACTCATGGGGGTACCTTTATACAGTAGTCAGTTGTTCAACCAAAGATAAATGATTAGACTTGTCTTTAAATTACCTAACTAAGGCTGAACTTAACTTATCCTAAGTATAATTGGAAGTCAAAGGGAGGTTCATATACCATTGAAATACTTTTCCTTTGAAGGATACAACAAGTAGTCTTATAGCCACATTATCTTGAGTAAGATTGTGAATGGAACAAAGGTTGGAAACATCTTGGATATATCTAATATCAATAGTTTTATCCCATTCTATTAAGGAAAAAAGGGATAATATTTAAGGTACACTGAAGGATTTCATCATATTAGGCCAAATTTAGGGGACTACCCCTATTTAATGGAACGAAAACTTGATTCCTAATAGCCATTTGTGTAAATGAGATTTGACTAATAGGGATAATTGATTAGACTAAAATAATAGGGTAACCAATAGATGAGTGATTTTTTTAAGGATAAGGTCATGTACTATTAAAAACTGATCTTTTATAAGAAGTAGAAGGCAATTTAATATGTATGAAAGGAGTACCTTTACTTGATGGTCTTATTGTAGCCTTTTAAATGAAAACACTATCTAAAAGATGCTATGAACTCTATAGCTTAAAAGATATTCAAATTTTGATGATGGTATATGTCTCCTCCTATTACAATTTCTCCTTCTCAATCTTTGCGATTTCTTCTTATCAATCTTCAAACTATAATTATGCTAAAGACGTTGGGTCCCACTAGGTGTACCAAAACTATTGGTATTCTAGATTACACCCTAGTTAAGTAAGGGGTTTGTT
This sequence comes from Torreya grandis, assembly GCA_037957365.1. Lineage (NCBI taxonomy): Eukaryota > Viridiplantae > Streptophyta > Pinopsida > Cupressales > Taxaceae > Torreya > Torreya grandis. Next base: position 1,121,288 of record JARHVA010000839.1, read on the forward strand.
TAGATCTTCTTACTCAAATCTAGTCTAACATGAGGCTGATCCTAGGCTATGGGTATCTTAATAATGGATCAGACCTCCAAATAAGAATGTATTCCTTCTAGATCTATCACCTAAACTAAACCTAATCTAACACTTGTTTGGAAAAGAGATAGAGAGATACAACAATATATGAAAGAATGTAAAATGAGGTGATGCACGAATAATTAAAACACTTAGACTTTACAAAAAACACATTAATAGATACATTCAAGACCAAAAAATAATATTTCATAATAAGACATGAATTAGTTATTAACCAGCATGAGATGGCAGATATCCACTTTCAAGCTAAATAACAAACGATAAATTGCACTTATAATGACCTGTGATAACTTCCCAATATTTCATGAAGATGAGAAAACTCAGACATAGACAAGGAACATAGATTCACTTAACTAAATTACATGAATTCATAGAACATACTTCAATTTAGCTTGCAAAAATGATTGGCTTTAGTCTTTATTGCATCAAAAGGTGTCACAGTACAAATTTTGGCATAGCCTACAAGCCAAAGCATAAGAGTCTATTTTTATAAAAAAATGATAGAGATTTATTTCTAAAGTTTTTAGAGAGATATGCATGTGGTAGAAAATGAAACATATATTGAAAAAGGGAAGAGAGAGAGGGAACTATGATGTATTAGCATAAGTTAGAGGATGCTGACTCACACTAGTATAGAAAGAGAAATATATGATTAAAAAAAATACTAAAAAATACATATAAATGACCAAACATGATCACGTGACCTTTAGTAGTTTATTGCCATTCATTTATAATGCTACCAAATTGATGACTAAACCATTTTTAGTTATTTACTAATTTTTTTTGATTGATCAATTTGGTAGTATATTTAGTCATTGATTGTTGTTAACTGGTCATTTATTTAGTCATGGTAGTCATTTATTTAGTCATTGTAATCATTAATTGCCATCAATTTGTAGTATATTTAATAATTTTTATTCATTGATTTCCATCTATTTACAGTATATTTAATCATTTCTATTAACTGATTTCCATCCATTTTTAGTATATTCACTCATTTTAATCATTATTTTTATACTTAAGCAATATATAAATTATTAAGACTAATAATAAATAAATACATATAATATTAAATAAATACATATATACCTATATTATGTATTTATATATAAACAAATAAATAAATATAATAATAATAATAATAATAATAATATATAATAATAAAAATAATAATATATATATAATATAAAATATAAATAATAATAATAAATAAAAAATAATAATAATGATAATATATATATATATAAGTAAAACATATTTAAATATAGAATAAATAAATATAAACAAAACAAAAATAATAGGCAGTTATATATACGAATAGGGGGTCTATAGGCCAACCCCTACCCCTGTATATAGTGGTAGCCAAGCAGTCACATCCTCGGCCTTAGAAAAAGAAATATATATAATAAATATATATGAATAAAAATAAGCAACAAAAATATGGGGGGCGGTATGACCCCAACCAACCCCCCCTTCCCGCCACCCCCCCCCCCCCCCCGCGATCATTATAGAAATGGGGAATATATATTTTAAAGGGGTTATAGCCAAGCAATCACATCCTTGGCCCTGAATATATAATAATAAATTAAATAAAATAAAAATATATATATGTATATAAGAAGTAAAAATATGTAAGTAGATTTATATATAAATTGTATATATTTAATTAAAATAAATATATACACATCATAAAGATATATTTATATACATAATGAATAATCTGTATAATATATATAAGAAGAAAATGTGTGTATATATAAATTGAGTATATATATACAAAAAATATGATCTTCATATTGGAATGGATTATCTTGAGCTTCATCCATTGCTTGATCTTGTAAACTTGTAAATAAAACAAAGAAAACATGAGAAATAGGTTTGAGAAATAACATTTATTTAGGCTATAAGGAAATTTAGGGCTTTCTAAAAGAATAACTAGATCCAAAGATTTAGATTAATTCAATCCTATGGCTCTCACTTATTCCTTCACTTACAAGTGGCACCACTTGAAAATGGGAGGGAAAAAAACTTTCGACTTTAAAATTAAAATTTAAAGTTAATTAAATTTATTCTTGGTGGCTTACATGAAATTAATGAATTTTTTTAATTTATCTTTATAAATTAATCATGTTCTATAGACTTGTAAATGTTAATAATTAAGTATTAAAAAAAAAGATTGAAATGTATTTTATTTAATTGTTTCATGGGTAACCCTCCTACACTAATAATTAAATAACATTATTTTATTTAATTCTTAGTGGTAAATAATATTTAATTATTAAAGGTAACTATATTTTGTATTTTATGTAAAATTTAAAACTAATTATTATTAATTAGTTTATTAAATTTATTTTTGAATTTAGTTATTTGGAATTATTTATTTTATTTGGATGGATAAATTTTTAGAAGTTAAAATAATTAACCGTTTTCATTAATTTTTATAAGGTGTCTTTTAATTATTTGGTTGGAAATGATAATTATTAAAGACTAATTAAATATTTTAACACACTTAATGACATTTTAATATTCAAATTCATACCGTAATGTAATTATTATTAATATTTTTAAAGTAATGTAAACAATATTGAAGTTTTTGGAAATAATGATTATTTAGTCACTTTAATTACCCACTTTAATATCATATTATTTAATTTTTATTTATGTGACTAATTATTTAGTTGTGTTTTTTACTTGATGATGAAATTAGTCATTTATTTAATCATTTATAGTTGTGTTGCAAAAAATTAGTAGAATTTAGTCATTTTTAGTTGTCATGACTAAAATTTTTAGTCACGTAGTCATTTATTTGCCAAATTCTACTAGTGTCATGACCTTATCAAGAAGGAACAATCTGTAAAAGAATTAAATTCCCATTTCCTTTATCTAAACACCAGGTCTCCTTTTTGTAACTCCATGTCATTATTTATCTGATCTACTGATGAGGAACATGTCTTAGAATTGATATAATTATGCCACATCTGCTTTGGGTGACCAACTATACCTATTTATCAAAATTGTGATCTTAATGATAGGCAAGACACCTTTCCATGATCATTTTTACATATGAATTTGATCCAATATCAAACATATGTTTATTATATATGAAAACCAATCCACTTATTGGTTTTCAAATAGTCACAATATCTATGAAAACTTGAAAACTACTTGACCTTGCTCCACAATCATTGATCCATCTTTGATGTTTATATTTATTCCAAATTGACCTATTTTACTTCTAGATCCATATTAAAATTGACAAGCTATTGTATGTGAGGATACTTCATTTAAAATTAATGAACATGTTAATGGAATGACTCTAAAACAGAGTTGACATGTTTTAGTTTATTGACTAGAGGTCCTATTTAAACTTTAATGGCAACAGAGGCTTGTCTTTAACCATCTTGCCTCTATAGTTATGTCTTCTCTATGGTTTTTGATTTATATTTAATGGTGGTGGGATGACCTTAAAATTCCTTATCTACCTCAATCAAAAATGGCTCTTTTGGTTTGACCTTGTCCATCAAATATTGCTTAGTCCAATCAAATTGCTCTAACTCATCTTCATTCACATTGGCCTCATAGATCCTCATTGTTAGATATTAACCTTGTTGACCTCTTTCACACCAAAGGATCAAGATATATGAATGAATATGGGCTTTTTATTTCCTATCACTAAATATCCTTTGAGATGTTGACTTGACCGTACACCACTTGATCATAATGTATAAAACAATGTGAGTTATAGGTCTCATTGGGCCTGATTTCCTATTAGTTTTTATGCACCATAAGATTATTGGTACAAATGAATGTGGTCCATTGATCTAGGTTCTAACCCACCTTTTTTTTAGTGAATTTAGACTATTATATTTCTATCTAATTGATTTACACCATCAAATCATTCCTAACTTATAGATCTTTAAGGGCTTTAATCCAAGGACCTTTTGACCAATTTGATCCCTAACATGAACCATTAGATATTACTTGTCAAAATGTAATCTCATGAGGCCCATTATATCTTTCTCAAATTTAAACCTTTTAAGGACTTTTGAATCTAAATGGTCATTTTGTGAAGCTCAAACTTGACACTTGCATGAATGTCCTATGTTATAGGTCTAACTTTGAACACTTAGATCTTGAGATAGAAAGCTTACACAAACATGAAACTTAGAGAACATGTTCTTGGCATGGATAAATCCATGGTTCTTCAATATCCTAGTTAGTGATTCTTTCTAAGTGGACTTATAAAATGCACAAGTTAGCTAGTCCATTCATTTCTCCATGACATCTTGGTGATGGTCTATTTATTTAAAATTTCACATTCCATATTTTGCTCAATATTTCAAGGCTATGATGATATTTTAAGGTTTGTGTATCTTGATTCATAATCTTGAATGCTTTAGACACCATGAAACCTACTTGGACCCTTCATTTGTAATTATAGACCTATCCTTTGAATATCAATTAGACCACACTTTAAGCTTACTTAAAGTGTTTCAAAATATTTTAAAAAGTTGTATGATCTCCACTTGAGGTTTATATACTCCTCTTAATATCGGGTCAGTTCTTTAATCAAGATCTTGCTCAACTTATGGACTCTTAGCTAGGTACATTTTAGTATGTAGAACAAATTTGGTCAATAGGAATAATTGTCAAGGGTTGGAATAATTATAGTAATGAAATGAGTATCATAATAACTTTGCAAGAAATATTGCTAAGTGCCATGTTGAGCATGGTTGGTAGTAGTATTTTATGTGTAGAAGTTAGGTTTTTAACTTTTTTGGATAATTCTTTCTTGTTGTTAACTATTATAAACAGTGCTAAGTGCACTAGTTGTTTAGGTTTGGAGTAGCTAGATAAAAATTCATCATTCATAAATGGTGATCTCATGATGAGATGGAGTAGAGAGAGGGCTATGTGTATGAGTAAAATAGGTGTTCATTTATAGATTGAATATTATATGGGTTGAATAAGATGTGTTGATGAAGTATAGGAATTTCAATACCTTCATGGAGAGACAAATTTAGTAGATGTTGTTGTAATGGATTGATGACATGTTGGTTATAGGCCCCAACATGATGAGGACCAATGTTTTGATGGATTGGTTGGCTAATAATTTGATATGAAGGTTGTAATAATAAACTAATTATGAATATTCATATGGACATGAAAGTAAGGAAGTCAAGTCTCCCATTTATTGTGGTATATTTTATTTATCTTCTAGAGTGTCCTATAATAGAGAAGGAAAAGATATGATTGTATTATGTGTTTTATTCATCATAAGTAAGAAGCCTCATGTATGTCATGGTGTGAACTAGACCAAATACAACCTAACATTGGGAGTAATTAGTAGTTCATGGAAAAATATTTAAAATGGATGGGTCTATGGTGAAGTTGGAGTCACTTCAAGTGTTACAATCTACTAATGAAGAGTAGATTTTAACAAATCCATAATGGAAGAGAAGTTTTAGTATTGAAGAAAACTTCTATTAGGCTTGTTATGTGTGCAATAATGGGCATGGATGGAATCTAGATGGAAGAATACTCAAGTGTGATAAATATTGTGTATATCGAATTCAACTAGGATATTGTTGGGTGGGAATCCACTATTCATAGTCATTATTCATAGACACTATTCATAGTCACTATTTATAGACATTATTCATAGTCACTATTCATTGTGATATGGCATGTGGATGATGTGGCATGCAGGGGATGTGGTAGGTATGTGATGTGACATAGGACCATGGAGGGTCTAAAGTGTGATTAGGTTGATATGAAAGGAGTGTAACATAGATATCCACTAAGTCACATGAGTTTTGTCTTGGGAATAATTGTTAAGGGTTAGAATGGGGAGAATTTATAAAGGGACCCATGATTCACATGTGTGGGAAAGTTAAAAGGTTATTTGAATATACTTTTAGATTTGTGTGTGCACATGGAAGAATAATACAATATCATCATTGCACATGTGTGTTTGTGGGGCACCATTATTGAGTGCTAACTCTTGGATTCATGTAGGGGACAAGGTCAAAGATCTCCATCATTATGTTTAGTCATGTCGAGTGGGATACATTTTTTTAGAGGCACATAGAAATGGTCAAGTGGCATCATGAAGATGTCATTCAACTTTGACCTTGGCACATGTGGTGGAAACTTTTATCAATTCAAAACTATTAATCCAAGTGGATGTGGGGTGCCATGTTTAGAGTCACATGGAGTGGCTTGAATATTTTCTAAAGTAGATGGTCCAATTTTTTGACACTCTCATATGAAGAAAAATTATTTTATTGATCATTATTCACCCCATATGGATTGTGGATAATTTTTTGGGTCACCCATGTTGTATTCTATCCCTCTCTCTTCTCTCCTCTCTTTTATTTGTTTTGTGTAAAAGTACATGCATATTCCTTTGTAATTTGTAATCCAGGATATAATCCCTATATATTCCCCTTGAGGATCTATGTAATCCTTTGGGTTTTATACTTGGAGGTTTCAAACCATGGTCTCACCTTTTATGTTTTGGTTTTAAGCATGGTATGCTTTGTATGTAAGCATGGTAATCCCTTAGGGTGAATCCTAGGTGATTTTTTAACTTGGGTCATGTTTCGAATGGAGGTTGATGTTTTAGAGTTCACCTTCGATGCTATGTACATTAACATTATGAGTTTCTTATTTCAACTAGAGGCTAGAGCCTGGAAGGCTTGGTTGTATGTTTGGCTCACCTGAGTGCTTAGTATGTTAGCATTGGAAAGGAGTTGATGGAGGAGTTATTATAGAAGATAGTTTTGATGATGCAATATGAATTATTGATGTGACCATTACCCTATGGTTTTTAATTTACTAGTTTTCAAAGGTTTTTATGTTTATAGTATGTAATGTGTTATCTCCTACATGTTATGTTTTATTATATCTTCTTTTTAATTCTAATTTTATATGACTTGCATGTGTTTGAGCCTTGTATCCTAATAAGTGGTATCATAGGTAAGATTTAACTATTGGTACCTAAGTTGTGGATCCTTTTTTCCTAACAAGTTATATCAGAACATGCATATTGAGAATGGATGATAATATAAATAAACTTTACTAGATGGATTGGCACAAGAATAGTTTATTGATGAGATGGAAAATGTATATCTTGATGAACATGCTAGTCTTCATTGGTGAATATCATGGTTGATGATAAGACATTTACCTTGTTGTATTTATTAGATGGTGAAGGGGTATAAGTTACAGGATCCTACTACCATAATGTGTTAAACATGATGGTGATAAATCTAGTTAAAGGAGGACATCTAAAGAAACCTAAAATTGTGCATATTGAAGCAGTTTAGGATGGATGGAGAAGAATAAGTGAAACCAAAGGTTACATGGAAGGATACAGATATGTTATTAGACATGTGGTAGAGAAGGATACATCTCAATTGTCAGCTACAAAAATTAGTAGGTCTAGTGATTTATTGTGTAACATGATGAATTCCAAAGAACTATTGACAAGTGCCATGTTGAACATGGTGGATAGTGGTATGTTATGTGTATAATTTAGGTTTTTGACATTTTTGGGTTATTCTCTCCTTTTGTTAGCTACTATAAAGAGTGCAATGTGAATTTATTATTATTTACGGTTGGAGTAGATAGATGTGAAAGAATAATTATTACATGGTGATATCATGATGAAATGGAGTATTCAGATGGCCATGTGGATGAGGTGAAGAGTTACCTATTTAAAAATTAAATATTTTATAGGCTGAAGTAGACATGTTGATGGAGTACAATAATTATAATACATTCATGTAGAGTTGAGGTTTAGTAGATGTTGTTGCTATGAATTGATGACATGTTGGTTGTAGTCCCCAACATGATGAGGATCAATGTTTAGATGGATTTATTGGATATTACATTGAGATAAAGGTGGTAGGAGCAAATTGAGGATGAAGATATAGAGGGACATGAAATCAAAGAAGTCAAGTATTTCATTTCTTGTAATGTTTTTGAGTTATCTTGTAGAGTGTCCTAAAATAAAGGAGGAAAATACATGATTTTCTTTTGTATTGTATTCATCATAAGTAGGAAGCCTCATGTATGCCATAGTGTGCACTAGATTGTATGATTCCAAGTATTGGGAGTAGTGAATGGTTTATGGAAAAATCCTAAATAAGGATGGGTCCATGGTCAAGTGGGAGTCACTTTATGTACTAAAATATACTATTGAGGAGTAGATGTTAACAAAGCTAGTCATGGAAGAGAATATTTAATTATGTATAAAACTTTTACTAGGCTTATTATGTGGGAAACAATTGGCATGGATGGTAGCTAGATGGAACAATACTCAAGTGTATTTAATCCTATGTATATTGACTGAAATTGGGAGATTTTTGGGTGTGAAGGCACTTTTCATGGACACTATTAACAATCACTATTCATATTAATTATTCATGGTGATGTGTCACATGATTAATGTGCCATGAAAGTGATTTGGCATGAAAGTGATATGGCATGCATGTGATGTGGTAGGTATATGATGTAACATAAGCCCATGGAGGGTGTCAAGTGTGATCAGGTTGATGTGAAAGGTGTGGGATGTAGCTACCCACTATGTCACATGAGTTTTGTCTTGGGAATAATTATCAAGGGTTTGAATGAGGAGAATTTATAATGGGATACATGATTCACATGTGTGGGAAAGTCAAAAGGTGATTAGAATATATTTTTGGACTTGTGCTTGCACATGGAAGAAATTATTATATATGGGTGAATGTGGGGTGCCATTCTTAGTGTTGACTCTTGGATGGATGTGGGGGATAAGTTAAAAGAATACCTCCATCATTATGTTCACTCATGTGGACTAGGAAACCTTATTTTAGAAGCAAGTAGAGATAGTCAAGGGGCATCATGAATATTCCATTAAAATATGACCTTTGCACATGTGGTGGACACTTTTACCTATTCAAAATTATTCATCCAAGTGGGTGTGGGGTGCCATATTTGGAGTCACATGGAGGTGGCTTAGATCTTGTATAAAGTGGATGGTCCACTTTTTTGACCCTTACAGATGAATATAAAGTTTCTTTTTTGATCATTTTTCACCCCACATGGAGTGTGTAAATTGTGTTGGGCCACCCATTCTATATTATCTCCCTCTCTCTTATCTCCTCTCTCTTTTATGTATTTTATGTATAAGTACATGCATACTCTTTTGTAATTTGTAATCCAAGATGTAAACTTATCAATTCCATTTTAGGATCCATAAATACCTTCAAATTACATGTTTGGAGGTTTAAATCCATGATATCACCTTGTATGCCTTGGTTGTAAGCATGGTATGCTTTTTATGTAAGATGGTAATCCCTTGGGTTAAAGCCTAGATGATTGTTAGCTCAGATCATATTCAGAGATGGAGTTTGATGATTTGGAGCCCACCTTAGATTCTATATATTTTATCATTGAAAGGAGTTTTTTGTTGTAACTTGGATGTTAGAGTCTAGAAGGATTGGTCATAGTTTGGCTCACCTAGGTGCTTGGTTTGTAAGCATTGGAAAGGATTTTCCAAAGGATTTTTTTTAGAAGAGATTTTTTCTAATACAATATAAAGTCTTGATTCTATAATTTCCCTATATTTTTCCCTTTATATTTAGTCAAGTGTTTCCATATATATCTTATTTAATGCATTTTCACTTGCATGTTGTGTTTTATTATATATTTTTTTTAACTCCACTGTTATTTAGCTTACACATGTTTTAGCCATGGATCCTAACAATTGGTATCACATTTAGGATTTAGCTATTTCTACCAAGACATGGAACATTTTTTCATAATAAGTGGTATCAAAGCTAGGCTTTAACTCTTGGTACCTAAGCCATGGATCCCTTTTTACCAAATACTTAGCTCTAAAGTCTTGCTTTTCATCAAAGAATCATATTCCAATGACATGACTAATTCTCACTCAGGATTCCTTTTGTCCCATAAACAATAATTAGTATTAATTTATTATGAAAAAATAGTTATTAGAGAAAAATTTTCATGCACACCTCTATTACCAAACTACTTTCCTGATCTCGATCTTTTTCCTTCCACACCTTGTGGAATGTCTCCCTCATTTAGTGCATCCATTATGATAGAGTAACACTTTTACTTATTTGGTTATTCTATTATAGCCTCACAATTACTTATATAAATTCCATTCTTGGAATGCGATTCCACTAATGAACTAGAATATTGATCAAATTTCACATCACAACTTATAATAGAGTCATTAGAAAGAAACAATGACTCAATATCTTAAACTATACTAGTTACTATGAAGTATGGCATATATTCATTTATTATGACATCTCTATTTACCAAAATTTAGTTTTTAAAAACATCAAGTAATATTTAGGCCTTTTCCTACTCACTATATCCAAAAAACATGTACATTATGCTTTTCACATCCAAGTCATGTATCTTTTAACCAGGAATAAATGTAAAAGCTACACAACCAAAAATTCCAAAATCACTTACATGTAGAGTTTGACTTGACCAAGCCTACTTTGGATTCATATTCTCTAATGATTTTTTAATACTTACGTTGAGGATGTACATTTATATATTCACTAATTTTTCCCAATACTTGTATGGGACATTTCTACTTTGGACCATATAGTGAGCCATGTCCATCACCATCCTATTATGCCTTTCCACAACTCTATTTTTTATGGAGTGTAAGGGGTAGTAAAATTTATATCTATGCCCTTAATGGCAAAAAATTATTTGAGATTTTTTGAGGTGAACTCACCCCCATTATCTATTCAAAGAGATTTCACTAATTGTCCCACCTATTTTTCAACCATAGCTTTCCAAGAAATAAAGTTATAAAAATAATTAGATTTATTCACTCTAAAGTATACCCACTTTTTCCTAGATAAATAACCAACCAACAATAGGAAAAAATCTAGATCTATAATGATTAGATGTTTTCTTTGAACCATGTAAATCTACATGAACTAGGTCCAACACTTTATTATCTCTCCATGTTTTACCAACATTAAATCAATATATAACTTGCTTCTCTAACTGACATCTAATACATACATGATGACTATCCCAAATAGAAGGAATTCCCTTAACCATCTTAGTCCTACTCAATATATTAGAGATTTAAATTCTCATACCTTTCATTCCATAATAAACTTGTGCTAAACCACTGCAAATGAACTTTCCTTTGCACTCTGTAGATCTACATCCTTATACAAGCCCCTTTCACCAATCCCAATAATAATAATCTTATTATCTCTGGTAATGACTAAAAATTATTATCCTTAAAATTTTATAAAAAAATCAAATTCCATTATGATTTCACTAATGAAAATTAAATTTTTGTTCATGTCTGGCACACACACCGGACATTCTTAAAATTATACTAGATAATACCATTAAAATTGATCTAAACATTAGCATATCCCTTCTCAAAATGAGTTCTACCATCTCCCAAAGATATAAATTCATTACTATAATTATTTTCAATAAAATCCTCAGACCATTTATTATGTCATTTATAATTTTGAGATGCCCCTAAATTAAATAACCAAACCCAATTCTCTATAGAATTACCATTGGAGGCCACCATCAAGTGCTTCATATTCCTCCATAACAAGATCATCTTCTTTTTCTCCACAAGATCCCTCCACAGCTTCTTAAGATATGATATTTGATACCATATTAGAATCAACAAAAACATTGATAAATTATATTAACTAGCATACATAAAAAAATATAAAGAATCCTATTATATAGGCACAAAAGAAACACATGATAAATAAGGAGGTTGGTGGAACCATAAACATCAGGTAGTGTAGAATAACTAGGCTCATCAAACCAAATAAATTATTTACCCAAGTGGTTAAAACCACACTAACAATGTGCATAGATAATACACCTTAGTCCTTAACCTAAGGTATTTACAATAATATGCTAACATGACTCAATACATACCATAACAACCTATATACCCAACTTGGTAGAGATATGTTATTTATGATAACCTGGTGATGGATCTACTATTTTCTAATTTTTAGATAATATGGGAACTTTGGTAATGTCCATATTGTAATTTTAATTATCTAGAAGTTGTATACTTGGTTCTTCCAAAGTCAATGATCTTTTGGATTTATTATCAATGGTTGAAGTATGTGGAGTGTTGGATTATATCAAGTCATTATTAGCTTCAACTCTCATTGGTTTCAATTCTTGATTCAATCCACTATGCTCGTGGTTGCTTATTTATTTACACAATAAAATGGTTTACAAATAAAATTTTGAAGATAACTCATGAGGTGATGTATATATTTGGAAAACCTAGGTACCAATGATAAGCATATTCATATAAGGAATATGGAGATAGGTGGAAAGCCACATCCTCATATATAATATGGGTTTAGATGATGGGCTCATTGAATGTGTTGATGTGCTCTTCATCTATTTGAATCCCACCATGCATATAGTTTGAAAAAAAATTGTTAGGATTATTAGGCAAGTCATGATTAGGCTATATAATGTTCACATGGCATAAAATTACACTAATCCAAGCCAAGGCCACAGGTAGGTTTAAAACTAGGTGATAAGGCAAAAGTCATACATAAATATTATGTAGTATCCTATTAATGCTCTCCTTCTAATGCCAATATATTGGTGGTCTATTTGGCATAACACACCAACTCTATAAGGAAAGGAGGATATGAAAGTCTCAACTAGTAAGGATTCCCCCTCTTCCATACCACCTCTATTGAAATGAATTAGGCTAAGCAGAAAATTCCCCAAGGTCTTTGTTTACTAGGTCATGGAAAATTAGATACCTCAATTGGATGGGGTAAGTTGTTCCATACAAGTGGTCATTCAGATTTATCAATAAAGTCACTACTAGTTGGAATTTGTCTCTAGTCTACTAGTTTTAACAATGCATAAAAGAAGACAAGTAAAAGGATGAACATGTAGTCTAGATAAAGCTTGAATAAATGACTAAAATTTAGACCATTCTAAAGCTAATCTCATAAAGAGATGAAAAAGAGATAAAGAAAGAGAGTATGGAGAAATAAAAGATGAGCTTGATTTATAATGAGGACCATTTTGGATCTATTGAGTAGACAAATCTCTTAAGAAACCGGTCTCTATTTGACCAACATAACTCACCTAAAAACTAAAGATGATGCAAAAGTTTGAGGACCAAGTGGATATTTAAATGAGGGAAATAAAGTCACCATAGACATGTGTATATAATTATATAATTTTAAGGGTGATTCATGGAACATAAATATAATAGTCATTAATACTTAGAAAATTTATATAAAGCTCTTCAAATTACCTCAACTAATGGAAAAACAAGAAAGCTAAACTAAGAAAGAAACAAATATAAGAATTGGTAAATCGAATATCCCTTTACTATATCTCCAATCATAAATGGTCTAAACATTATTACAATGAATAAATTTTATTTTATAGGCAATGAAATCCTATGGAATCATCAATCAACCCACTACATGGTGGTTATAATCATTGAATGGGATGCGCCCACTTGAGGCCAAATAAAAATCAAATAATTCCCAATCCTAATGAAATCATGAACAAAACCACACTAATTAATTTAGAATTCAATTAAGGGTAGATGCACATCAATTAAATATCCTTGGGATAGTCCCTATACCACATTATGTGCATAAGTACCAATTCCAAACTAACTCAATAGTTTATCCTTTTGTTTCATTCACCTACCTAATCCTAATGTGCATGTCATTATATGACTCATCTCACTATATACTTAGTTAGGAATATGTGTCACATGTTCCCTCTAGCCACTAGAATTCAGTATATAATTCATGATTTCATAGATATGTTTGGAATCATAATCTAATTTACAGGTCTTGACAACCTAGATGTGAAATAAAAATGCTAAATTTAAGATGTAGTTATTTTTGTGGAGGCCTACATATCAACATTAGAAAGGTCTCTCCATATGTCCACTTATCTCTACTCAAAAAAACATTCATGTCCATAATATATTAGGGTCCTACCATGTGGTGATCTAACATTAACTCATATCTTGGATGAGGGTCCCATGGTAATGAACTTATTTTGGACTAGGGCATAATGAGATTTTTACAAGTGGAAATATCTCACTCATTTAAAGCTCTGTAGGTCCTTGATTAATGTTTAAATGTCCTAACTACCTTGGAACCCTAATATTATGACATTTAACATCATAGTATGGAATCATTTGATATTCCATCCATCTGAATACCTTGATTGACATGAGGATGTAGATAAGTGAGATGTTATAACTTGGAAACATCCCATTCCGTTAGAAGGTCTACTATCTACTCACTATGGCTTGATCATCCCAAGGCCCATATAAAATGGGATTATGCCACTTGGCATTATTCCAAGCACTAAGATGGTCAAAGGGTAATGTCCTTGTCCAAAGTTATCTAAATAAGCATAAATTCAAGATCTTGACATGTGACACCTCCTAGGATGATCATAACTTACAAGACATAAAACTATCCTTTAGAATTTGAATAGCGATAATAATCATTTAATGTAAAAAATTTAAAAAAATGAATAAGAATAAAAACATGCAAAAAGAGGAAGAAAATGCAATAAAATTAATAAGTTAAAAGAAGGTTTTAGATAAATATATAGTCAATTTAATCAATTTAATAAATGAAATGATTAAGTCCTTAAATCAAATAACAAATAATCATAATTAATATTTGGCCATTTAAGGGATGAATTGGACCCATGAATGATAGAATTTGTAAAACTAAAATAAATTAGTTTGATGAGAGGGAATCCTAAAGTTTTGATGGTGTTGATGGGTAAGATAAACATCAAACTTAAACACATGTAATGTTGATTTGGATGTAAACATTTTATCTAGCTCGTAATTAATGCCATGTGACATACATTCACTCATTTGGGGCCTAATTTAATGTCCCCCTAGGTGTATTATCTATATGATCTTGGTAAAATGATATCTTGAGACTTGTCTATAATTCATTCATTCAGGTCCTAACATGAGACTTGTAAGCATATGGAGAATTTCACATAGTGGGGAAATAGGATCATGACACATGACATGATCTCAAACATCTAGGAGCTTGGCTATTGATCAAAAGTATACAAAGAGTATTGAGGCTACAATTATGTGGGATTATGCCACATGGCATGCTATCATGCATCCTAAACGTAAAAGGCTTGGGTTCATAGATCTATAAGCTTGATTGGGTCCATAGAAGTGGGGATGTGGGATTATTTCATGCATACAAATATCTCCTACTTGATAGATCAATGATTTAATGATAAACTACTAATTATTGAATAGGCCCAATGAAGTGAGTGATTGTGACTTGGTAGATTGAGGGCCTATCCAAGGGATTTCAAGAGATGAATTAACCATTGATATGTGAAAATTATCGCAACCTTTATACTTTAAATATGAAATTTGAGATAAAATGAATATGCCTAAAATAAAAAAAAGAAACTAAGTATCAATAAAACTATGTGAAGGTTTAATCATTTAATCAATTCTGAAGCCAATTAAGCCCATTTTTATGAAAAATGATTAAGTAAAGGAATGAAATTATATGAATGTCTAGTCTTTTAAAATTGAAAGAAAGTATAAATGGATCAAATTACTTAGGAAAAGAATAAAATAACTCTAAAATAGTTAGATAACTTGCATATACCTAAGGTGAAATGGCATGTCAGGGTAAATTTAATACATTCAAAAAATAAGTACAAGATAGACTAAGACTTAATAGAATCATGGAAATTCATATACTCATATCAAATAAGTCCTATATGTGGACTTGAGACTAAGTTTTTATGATGATCAATTTTAATTTACACTAGGCTAAACATAATGAAGCATGCTCAAGATTAATGTTACTCATCTAAGACTTTTAGTCCACAAAAAATGGCATTTTCATAGTTAGGAATAACCTAAAAATCTTAAGGATATAAGACTAGATTACAAAGAAAAAAGAGGTTACATGATTTTAGTGGTGAAATTAGCTCACAATTTTCAATCAAAAACATAATTATAGTTCATTTTAGTTCCTAAAGTCATGAAGAGAAGACACAATCAATATCTAAACTAGTTATAACATCCAATGTTCATAAATTAATAATAATTGAGATCAAAGATCATAATAATAATCATAATAATGACATAATCAATTGAAAAATTAGGTAATTTGAATCATGTCCATGATATAACAATCATGTAATAAAATAAACATATAATATGTCACACAAATGTCAATATAAGTAATCCATTGTTTTAAATGACTCTAAAATTGGGTCATGACACACTAGTGTCTAAGGCTACATTGATGGTGTATCCTATTGGAATTATTAGAGACTTGTCTAAGAAGATATTGAATGTTGAATGATATATATAAGATTTTAATATAAATTTCAAATGAGGATGCGGTGTTTACCTCCATTGATTACCCCTCTATCTCTCCAAATTAGACAAGTTATTGTAATAAATTCCATAACTAGTTGAAGATATTATTACAAAAAATTATGATCAAAATTAAAATTTAAATAAAACTAATCATGTGGTGTATATATCTTTGTATATTACAACCATTGAGTCATAAACTAGTGGATAAGTAGGCTTATATGAGCAGTCATAACTTATTAACAAAATATGATTATATATAATAATCAATCACTAGTAGCTTATCATGAATTTAAGACAATTTTTATGTCAAAATTTCATTCTTTACTAATTACTAATGCAATTTTTGTATCATTTTTTATTGTTTATACAATTTTTATCATTGATAATGTTTTTGTAAAAATGTCCTATAAACCTATAAATTCACCTATTTTACACCTCTTAATACTACATGAGTCAAAATATGTCTCAATTTAACTTTATTAATACTACATGTATTAAATTCTGACATCAGGAAATTTAACTAACATAGTGTGCATCAAGTTTTAACTTCATATATATTTTTAATTAATTTTATTGTTGCCTTACTATTACTTTTAATGCAAGAGTATGAGTATTTTTTTGTTAAAAAAACATATAAACTTATTTAATTCATTTAAGGCAAAAGTTTTCAAATCCTTTTTTAGGAGACACCATTTGCAAGATAATTTTAGTGAGATATAAAGAGTGTTTTTTTTGTTTCCATAAATTAGAATACATATTTGAAAAATATAGGATCTGAATGAGTGTTATCTCAAAAATCAATGTGTGAATGTTTTCATATTTATTTTTTTTCCAAATTTTTATTACATTGACTAAACATTTATTGAAAAATAAAATTTTTGGGGTATTAGATAAGATATATATAATATTATATCAGATATACATACTATTATGTTCATATAATATTTGTGGATAGAAGATTCAATTTTAATCAAAAAATTAATATTTTTTTCAAATTTTATATGAAGGTCACTATCTACCCTACAGATGTCAGGAGATTCAAAAAAAAAATTAGTGTGGGACCTTTTTACATATTTTTAGGGATTATATACACCTATTTATTTTGTATAAGATAAGGTGGATAGTTATTTCATAATAAGTAGGAACCTTAACTTGGTTAAAATATGCCTTCAACATAGATGAAATAACACTACATTGATTATAGTTTAGAAAGAGATGGAGATCACAATCTCTTAGATAATATGAAATAATTATATAAGGATAATTATGATTATAAGTAATAGGGAGATTGAAAATTTAATGAGTTTATTCCTAAAGTTAACATGGAATTCTCTTTCTAGCGTCAAAGATATGTGATATGTCCATCAATTATATAATGTAAATTTGGGGATTTTCTTATCAAACAATAAAAATATTTGTTCAAAAAAGAGGATTTTATTATGGAGTATTAATTTTCACATTTTATGGTTCACTTTATTCATTTATATTTTGGAAATTTTGATGACATACAATTTTATCATGTCCATATACAAAATATGTGCAAATGTATTGTCTTTTAAGTGTGATATAAGTGATAGGAAAAATATTCTAAAAATGATGACAAAACCTATATGGATGGTTGTATATATGGAGTTAATAAAATTGTATACTTTATAAATATCTCTCATGGGAGATGTAATAATACTCCCAACTATTAGTATATAGAGTGAATTGGAGATTGTGAATAGATTTTATGCCTAAGATCCTAAAAAGATATATTGTGGTAGAAGTTTTAGATGCATAAATATGATATTAGATGCTTGATAATGTTAGTATTAGTCTATATTTAAATTTCATGTTTGTTGTGTACACATATGGATCTTTAACACCCTTCTCTCATATACATTTAACTTATATGGGCTCATCCTTCCAAATTTTCTATCAGTCACGTAAAATAATCCCATAATATGTGAATAATATAATTATTATCCTAATAATATTATCTCCTCATATCACATTACTATTAATATGTTATATATGGCTTAGGTCATACTCAAGTGACACCAAATTATTGAATGTATCCACGTGTGTTGAATCTATCTGTGTTCCTTAAAAAAATGTTTTTAAAAATCTAAGTCATTCATAAGGGTTAGCCTATACTTATAACATGTAGGTGGTATAAGAATTTACCCAAAGATTCATATATTTATAGTAAAAAAAATTAATATTATTTACATTTAGAACTTACCAACCTCACATATATCATTCAGAAAAAACCTCTTACAATTTAACAGGAAAAAACCTAATGATCCCAAATAAAAATTTAGTCATAAAGATCCAAACCTATCCAAGTATGAATAACCCTCAAGCCAAGTTAATTATGTTCATTATAATGTGTTCAAAAATATATTACATGTTGTAGCCATATTAAAGGATCACTATTGCACAGGTAAACCTAACCAAAAGAAATACATGTGGTTTGACACCTCTTGAGAGTATTGTAAACATAAGAAGTTTTAAATTGGATAAAAAGTTGTGGTTGGGTTTAGATTAACCCATATTTTATGTTCTATTTTTCATGTAAACCTAGTGTCAAAAGTGGATCTAGTGTTTCAAATTTAAGGATATATAATTCTTTACCTATGCATAATAGAGACCTTATATTATTGCATAATTTTTTTTATAAGTAGACATAATAATATGTGATTAAAAAGTAACGAACATTTTATGTGTATAAATATATCGAATATTATATGGATAAAAGTTACAAAGGCATCCAAATACTATCAAATTCATCCAGGTAGTCTTAAATAATTAGTTTCTAGAGCTGAGCATCTCCAAATCAAGTTAAAGCCCTTTATGCCTCTCGCAAATAATCTCAAACCTAATAAAAAAAATTAAAAAGATAGTTACCCTATTCCTCTTTGTTTTTTCCATAAATATTAAATTTTTATTGAGCATATGATTCTACATTTAGGTTTGTTTAATCTAGACATATCATAGAAAATATAACTATTCAAAAGTTCTATCTTTTTAAGATACATTAAAACAAAATAATATATAATATATTTGTGAACCCAATCCTTATATTGAGCATGTAAAACCCTAGGTTGTCCCTTTTATTTTCATCTTAATTTCTTAGAGTTTCTTTCTATTTATATAGGGTTTCAAATTTTAGATATAAATCCAATTTTCATAACTAGTTTTTGATCTACCCTCATTCACATTAATGACTCGTGGCTATAATGAATAAACATAGTTTTTAATTTTGTAAATCATGTTATGAGTGTAATAATTACATGTTTATTTCCTTTAATATGTAATATATTTCATAAATATATAATTAAATGGGAAAATTTTATGTGGAAAAAAAAAAGCCTAAAATTAATCTTGAACAATAGTTTGATTCTCATAATGTTAAATTTAAAGGGCTTCAATTTGTCACTTATTTTGTCTGTCATCAAGATAATCATAAGTGTGATCCCTTCCATATTAATTATCTAAGGATTATAATGGATATGGAGGTCCATGCTATCAAATTATTAAGTGATAGGGTGCATCCTCTTGAAGGATTTTGTATGAATATTAAAACTAAAAAATGACCATGAAGAAAAATTATTAATTTATCTATTAGATTTTATGGGATAGATAAATAAAAAATATCTCAATATATCCAATTCAAATTTACTTATTGTATTTTTACATGTAACTAGATATGAAATTAAACAAAATTCTAAGGTTCCCACATTAGAGGAGAAAAATGATCCCTTAAATGATATCCACCTATAATTTAGAGGTATTATATCTACAAAAGGTGTTCATACTACTATTACCACTTCTACCATTTGTATAATGGTTACACGTGTGAACCACCCATGGTATAGGGGAACACAAGGTTTTACTAATATTTTATTTCATATTTCTAAAAAAAATTTGTACCTCATATGATCACTACTCATGTTAAATCATCATACATGCTTACTACACAATCCCTCACATAGATTATTATTGATCTACAAGCTAAGGTGTTGAAGTTAGAGTAGGCTTATTCTAGAAAAAAATGATTTGAATGATTATCATACATTGCTTAATAATATGATATTCATAAATATTTCATATTATCATTTACTTATAAATTTTATATCTCCTAAGATTTCATTATATGATGATAAATGTGATTCATATCAACAACTAAGATCCTTTTACATAACATGTTTGGAATTTACCTTCCATGAAGAGTTATTGAATAAGTATTTATGCAAAGCCTTAAAGAATATTATTTTCATTATTTATATGACCTTCATTTATAGTCAATTCATACATTTAATCTTTTATCTAATCAGTTTATAACATGTTTTTAAATCAATATCAGTGAGAAATTATAATATGCCAAAATTTTAAATCTTAAGGTCCCAAAGAGCCAATCATTGACTGTGTGTTTTAGTACAAGGCCATGACATCTAAGATGGAATATCCTATGATTGAAAATGAGTAACAATATATATTTAAGTAAAGTTTTATTTCCCATCTACATGATTATATTATTTTTAAGAGATTCAAAATGTTCTATTATGTATGTCATATAATTAAGGATTGATAAGTTAATCTCATATCTATGAATAAATTAAAATATGTGGTTAATCCTCCAACTTATTAAAGTGAAAATTTTGAAAATAAACCAAGTTACACTACCAGAATTAATGATACTAAGAATGAGGAAAAGGTAACATTTAATGCAATGTAATATCCTACTAATCGGATTATCTTATCCACTCTACGAAGGAAGAAATTTTTAATATTACTTGAACCTCCTCATATGATACTATAGAAAATAATTGAATGAAATATTATATTTCTTCCTTCCATAAAAGAGATTGATATGAATATACTTCCATCTAGGTGATATGGTAAACGCATATTGTGATTATTATCAATGTGTTAGACATTATATGAATAAATGTTTTTCCTTAAGATATCAGATTCAGGATCTCATTAATGATAACACTATTAATATTAATGATATTAGTAAACCTAAAAATGATTCATTAATAAAACCTAATGGGAAATCAAATTTGAATTTTTATTATGATCCATTTGAAAATAATGCAACAATATAAATTAAGGTTAATCTTGAGGTGCATATAAATTACAATACACAATTTACTCCATCGATATATGAGAATCCATTGGATGTTATTATTGGTACACTTACAATAATATCTATACAATGGACTAAAATTAAATTTTATTATAATGAGATTGTGGATGATGATTTGAGTTATATATATCATTTTTTGTATGTGCATAAATTGATTTTCAGCCTATACGTAGTGTTCTAGTAGAAAATGGTTCAAGTGAAAATGTTTTAACTATGAAACTCATTAATAATATTGGATATACACAATAGTATTTGATGGACACAAATAAAATATTTAAGGGATTCTATGGAGAGATACAAAACCATTGTGGGAGTATTTTACTACCACTAAAGGTAAAACCCTACTATATTTACTAACTTATTCTTGGTTATAAAATTTACATGGGAATTTGACATAATATTTGGATGTCTTTGGATATATAATCTATATGTAGTACCATCTTTAGTACATATATGTGTGAAGTATAAACATTGTAGTAGGGTGGCTATAGTTCCAAGTATTCCATATGAGTATTATATTTAGCTATATGAATTGTATCCTCACCTTCCCCACCACTTTTTGAGTTACACAACTTATTCAAGTTCAATCTATGTAGGAAATTGAGAGGAACATAATTGGATTTATTAGATTAATAGTGATTCAATATCCATTACATCATAGGTTATTTAGGACCCATGGTAACCATTATCTAATCTAGTATGTCTTAAAGTTGTCTTACTATTTAACCCTAAGTTTAGATAAATGGGTTATCTAGGGTTAAGAGGTTAAGATTATATTTTACATAAGGTGGTTTAATAACCTAATGAGTAGGATAATTAATATAAACTCAGATAAATAGTATTATGAACTTTTACAATTGATATTGTAAAAAATAGTGAAGTACAACTATTAATAAATATTTTAATGAATTAAAAACAAATGATACTTGGTTTAATGTTAAATTTTAGGTATGATCTATAACAAGATAGAAGTGAGCTAGAATATGATCCTAGAATAATCATCATATTTTGGAAAAAAAATTCTATGTCCTTAGATGCTTATGTCAGATATGGATAGTTGCATTGGCATAGGTATCTTATATGAAATATTGACTTGATCTAGATGTGACCATTTGGAGCCGTATGGGTTTATTTTATCATATATCCTATGATATCTTCAAATTATGAGCATAGCTTTTTTCTTATTATCAAATGGTAAAACCTTGTATCTTCACCCTTGGAGTGACTATGGGAAAAATGGGTTAATGGGACCATGGTGTTGAATTACCCCAAATAACCCTTTATTAATGAGATCTACCTACATAGCCAATAATATGAGGAGGGACTTAGACTTATGTATTTTTCCCCAATATGTTGGCTTCTATGTGGATAAGTAAAAACATGTAGTGACCTAGCTTGTAAATTATAAAATATGGATTATGGGTTGATACTTAAATCATTTAGACATTTATAAATATTAATACTATGACTAATAAGGAAATAAGGATGAATAGGGTAGATTTTCTCATTTGAATACTTGATTGAGTACTTCTTCATATATTGGCTTATGAGTTGTATGTGATTTCTAGGTGATTTATTGATGAGGAATGCATGAGGATTGATATTGTATATATATACCAATTATTTTTATAAATATCTCACAATAAATAACTTAGGATGACCTGTAGGATACATTTATTTTTTAGATTAGATGACTTTTGGTCACTAGATACTTTATAGGAGAATTATACACTTGTGTTGATATAGGTGTCTATCTAGGATATAGTTGTCCATGAATATATAAAATATGTAAAATTTTAGAACTAGAAGTGAAGGATAATAATAAATTCTATAGATTTTTCCATAGTATATAAATCTTTGTCATTATAATAATAGTGGTTGGACTAAGAGATAAATAGTTAAGACAAAGAAATAGTGAGCATGAGACTTTCAAAAACACATAGGTCTAAAACTAAAATATATAATAATTATAGGTATTTTCCAAATTTATAATATGGAGGTGCTACATAAGTCATATTTTACTATCTATATTCCTCCCCCCTTATTGAGTAATGTAAGTACTAGTTTAAAGGAAAGATATGCTCACTTTGGTGTGTATGACACACCTTGTCTTTCTATGAGCACAAATTGAGTGATTTTATGGTGACTGACCACATACAAGATAATTTTATAGTATATAATAAGTGTATGAAATATTAAATTGAAATAATTTTTAATTCTTAAAATTAACAAGAGAAAGGTTAGGAGTACACTTGTGTGTCAATATAACCATCTTATATTTTAGAAATTTGATTTGAAAGGATGAATCTTTAGGAAGAATTAAATATGATATTAGGATAATTCTAAACATGAATACACACACACACACACACACACATATATATAGAGAGAGAGAGTGAGAGAGAGAGAGAGAGAGAGAGAGAGAGAGAGAGAGAGAGAGAGAGAGAGAGAGAGAGAGAGAGAGAGAGAGAGAGAGAGAGAGAGAGAGAGAGAGAGAGAGAGAGAGAGGATACATGTCCCTAACCTTAGTGTAAAGGTGAGTTACAACATGACTATTGATCTAATTTAATATTAATCATGTAACTCAAATATGTGCATAATCTGGTGAGTATGAAAAATATAATTAACTCATATATATATATATATATGGTGAGGGTGGATGATTTAAGAAAATCCAACCTATAATTATGGTAAAGTTAAATGATTTAATAAAATATAACTTATAAGTTTGGTAATATTGAGTGATTTAATCAACTTAACATTATAAATATGAAATAATTGTTACAATAGATTGGCTCAATAATAATCCATAAAATTCTACCTTAGGTATAATAACATTCCATAATAGTATTTGAAATATATAAAATGATTTGATTTTAAAATTTTAGGTGCCTTTTGAATGGAATATGTACCTTAAATATGTCTCAAGATGAAATATGGTTATAATAACATTACCAATGTATAGAATGTTACCACAAATATGTATATGAATCATATAACTATGAAATCTAGTGATTTTTAAATTAGTGCAAATGTGAAGGACGTGATTTTATGACATTCCACTATTAAATATGTATAATTTGAGAACTATTAAAAATGTGGAGTACATGTTTGCATATCATGGCCCCATTATAATCTAGAGATACTGATTAATGAATAAGTGTAAAAGTCATGCCTTTTTAACATACCCCCACTAAAATATGAAATTTTGGAATTCAAGATTCTATAACATGTCACCACTGATATTCCCCCCATTTTGAGGTGAGGGGAAGAATAATCTAGTAGTTACCTTACCTCACAAGGATAAAATAATTGTATAAGCTATGTATGGATCAAGTAGTATATAAGATGCTCATGTCTAGGTAGATAAAACATTAAAGCACATAGTATGTGATCATATCAATTCCTAAGATTCATTATATATATCATGGTATTGTCTAGAGTGTAACAATACAATATCATAAAGTAATCAATCACACACATAGGATAACTAAAAACTAAAGTAAAATGAAATGGTCCAAGAAGACCTCAAATAAGAGGCATGTCAAAATGCTACACAATCGAAGGGACATGACTGAGTAAAATTTCCACAAAGCATATAATGACATATTAAAATGTACATAAAATAAAAAATTACTTATTCAAATTTAAAAAGAGGAAACATGACATGAGGAACATAATCAATAGAGCATATCAAAATTTTCAAACAAGAAATATAATGTAATACAATATTAAAGAAGGAACACACTCAAAGAAGTGATAAAATGGAAAATTAGGAAAAATATAAATAACCAACATAAACATAGCATACTAGTTCCTAAAACTATGTGTTAGCAATTAATGTTAAGTATATAGCATATCAAGTACACTATGAAAGGTATAAGAATGGATATAGCCATGTCTAAGTATATAATCTAAAAAATGACAATGGAAATTGAATATAATATAATATAACCTAGGTGTGTGTCATTCTCAAAGAAGTAGATGCCCCCAAAATAAATAAGAGATGAGTGGAGGGAAGGCCCAACATTTGTATGTGCATCTATCATGTATCTTGGTATGCCTACATCACACTCAAATGAAGCGTGAAACATTTGTGTATATAGGAAATAAATGATATGATATCTAATAACATGGAGCCAAAAAAATATGTATTATAAAATATTAAACTAGGAAAATGATGATGTTTTTGGTATTTTTTTGAACATATATTTTTTATATTTATATAAATATTTGATTTTTTAAAACTTAGGTTGGATCATTTTCATTTTTTTGGATAATGGTTAGATAGGTGAAAATAATACATGACATTTTTCTCCTTATGAGTGACATGTGAAGTAAAATAATGAATACCATAATGTGGTATATGTATCAATTTGACATCATGGGAAAATGATATACCTTGATGATTTTGGTCAATTTTAGGTTCCATTTGGTATAACCAAATGGATCCCATTATAAATGAATATTGATATTTTTATCCCATAATCCAAACCCTTGTTTAAATTAATCTAGGACCACAATAAATTGGTATTATTATGTTTATCAATGAGTCTCTACCACCTCATTAATGTTTTAAGTATTTTAGATCAAATCCAAGTTATTAAAAATGTTATACAATACACATGATTATTGTTTGTGTAGGATGAACATATTTATACAAAAAATAATCACCACCCATGAATAATGTTATTGTTAGATATTATTGGCATGGATTTTTTTAATTTATTTAACTTGATGTGTTTGTTTTATAGATGTATAAAATACCACTTATATTTATTGATAGTTATTAGAATGATCTTGTAAAGATTTTTTCTATTCCTAGTGATCGCTAGGTTTTGGACTTGCATATTTAGGAATCAAATGTAAGCTACTAGTTATCAATAAGATATTGAATTTTATGCTTCAAGGTCTATAATCAATTAGTATAATGCCTAGGGTCCTGTTGGTAGTCACAATATGTAGTATTATCATATCCTTTTGGTAGAGGTTAACTCATATTAACCTCTATGGGGGGAGGAAGGGATATGATATGACACTCCATAATATTTTGAAGTAAATAAACTAGAGGCTCAATAAGTCATGTAAAATGTATTTTAGGTGTATTGGATAAGATGAACTGATTAGATTTATGTGATAGTATATTATTTGGTTTCTTGGGTTCTATTTCAATCTTTGCATCAAATTTTTAATGAAAATGTATATAAATAAGTGTTGGAAAGTTATTTTCATTGGTATGTCAGTATGTTAAAACCTTAATTTCAACATAAATATTATTCTTGGTACATTTGATAGAGTTCAAAATAGTGGCCACATATGGTGGCTCTACATTCCTCAAATGGTTTTTATATGTTATGTTCTCAAAAGAGTACCCTTATATGTGGGTGACTTACGTAATAAGTCAAGAAGTGAAATTTTATCAATTACAACATTAGAATATTTTTTAATATTATATACCTTTAAGATCTATTACATATTCTCCTTTTGGTTTCTTTTATTAGGAAGAGTGATTTTTATTGATAAAGGCAAGTCTTGATCAATGATGTCGTTTGAGGGTAAATATTTGAAATCTAAGAAAGAAAATTGGAATTTTGTATTAGATCTTTCATAATATCCATAAAAACCCAATATTATGTCACTTGATACTTAGGTTTTACATAATGCCTCATAAAACATATCCTTATAATTAATTTATTATTTTACAATGTAAAAATTGAAATCTTGATATGTGTACTATTTGATTGGAAATCATGACAAGACATAATAATATCTTGTTGCATAGATTCCATATCATTACAATAATAATTTTAAAAATAAATTTTATGTTTTCCTATTTTTTTATTTCTTGAGTATATTTTTATTAGTTTTGTAATTTATGGGGCACAATAAAAAATAGCTACTATGAAATACTAAAAAAGGAAATAAATGTTATATACACCCATAAATAATTCCTCAAAAATAAATGAAAATATGATTTCTAAATATTAAAATTTTAGAAATTAGAAATTAGACAAAAGAAATATAAACCGTAAGTCTATTACGGTTTTGATACTAAAGGTTAGGTTGACTAAATATTTAACCCAAAATTTTAGATAAACATGTTATTTTAGTGTTGAGAGTATTTGATTAAATTTAACACTAGGTGGTGAACTAACCTAATAAGTAGGCTAATTAATAGAAAAATTAGATTGATAATATTCTAGATTAATACAATTGAGATTGATAAAAATAGTAAAGTATGACTATTGATTGATATTATAATGAATTGGAAACATATGATAATTAGCTAGTTTACTATGCACATGTAGGTCTAATCTAAAACATGATAGAAGTGGACTAGAATATGATCTTGGAATAGTCTCTAGATTATAGAAATAGTCTTATCTATGGCCTCAGATAATTGCATTTGATATAGACAATTGCATCATTCTAGGTGTCTAACTCTGACATAAGTGTCTTATATGAAAAATTTATTAGATATATATTCAACCACCTAGAGCCTTTTAGTTTTTCTATCACCTCTCTTATGATTGATTAAAATCATGTGCATAGGCTATCTCTTTTTATGAAATGATCAAACCCTAGCTCCTCACATATAGATTGATTGCGTGAAAAATGGGTTAGTGGGATCATGATGTCGAGCTTCCCCGAAGACCCCTCTATTAATGGGATTACCTAACTAGCCAATAATTTTAATAGGGCCTTATAATTATGTAGTTATCCCATATGTGTTTTCTTATGTGTGCAATATGTAATGTGTGATAAGCAAATACATGCATTGACCTAACTTGTAACATGGAAAATATGGCTCATGGGCTAATAATTTAATGCTCTAGATATATAGAAATATTACTCCTATTATTAATATGGAAAATAGGATAAATAGGGTAGGTTTTCTCACTTGAATGATTCCTTGAGAGATTCTTTGTAAATGGCCTTGTGTTTTATATGTGATATATAAGTGAAGAATGAATTAGGGTTGTTATTATATATATACCAATCCATTTTGGAAATATATCACACTAAATAACTTAGGATGACTTCCAAGATACATTTATTTTTTTAATTTGATGAATTTTTGGCACTGGACACTTTGTAGGGAAAGTGGACACTTGCATCGACCTACTTGTTTATCCAGGATTTAGGTGTCTAAGAATCTAGAAAATATGTATAAGTCCAAATTTGGAAATGAGGGATAATAACTAGGTTTAAATATTTTTTCACAATATAGAAGGCCTGGTCATCATAATAATAATTTTTTGAATAATAGATAATAAATTAAACACAGAGATAGTTGTTGAGGTCAAAATACCCCCATTCCCAAAAAATGGTGACCCTTGTTTTAAATTGTTCAAATTTGTACCTTAAATTCGATAATTCACTTGATCAGAGTACCATTAGCATGTTTTCTTATTATTTTCATTTGAATATCATTCACACCTAATTTGGTTGGTGTATTTATTCATAATTTTGATTTAATATTGCCTATTGTTGCTAACATTGGATCCTTATGTTCCAAGTTACTAATGTTGTCCATTTGGATTGGGCAATTCCTAGGTTTCATGATTTTATAACAATTTGGCCTTTTACTAGCCTTTGTTTTGTTGAAAGTTAAACTAAAAACATCTTGAAACCCTCATTTGAATTACCATATCTGAGGTTATTGTGAATCAAATTTAAATTTGGTGAGAAAAATTTATGCAAAAATGATTAATCATGCCATGGACTTAGTTTAAATTTAATCCCAAGGTTTAACCATGTTTATTAACAAGACCAAACCTTAGTCTAAAAGTTTTATGTTTGGTCCCTTTTATTTCCACATGGTTTAACTAACTATTGGGTCCTTTTGTTATGTTTTATACTTTAACTAAAAGCTTTGTCCTAAGACTTTATGCCATATCTTTTATTATTCATGGGTTCCCCTTTATCATGTTTAAAATTTAGCTTAAAATGTTTATCGTAAGGTATTACCAATGTTTATTAACATGAAATAAAACCATAGTCTAAAAAATGTTTGCTAAGTTCTTTATTTTCCCTATCTTGACTTAAATATCATTTTCACCTACATGATCAATTGTACACATTTGCTTAGGCATAGTTAATTAGATGACATGAGATAAATTCAATAATTTAAGAGCCTTGATCGATGATGTGCATTCACTTAGGTGAGAGGTTCTAACAGTGCATGGTCAAAGTTGAAAATTCAAGCTATGACCCCAAACTTAAATTCCAAGCATGTCCCTAAAGATTGATGGTATACAAACAAGCATACACATTCTAATCAACAATGCATAATAAGTCAAAGCTTAAATAGATTATTGAGATAGTGAGAAGGTGACAAGTGTCACACTTACAACCAAATAACACTTAGCAACTAATGGTATTTGACCTTTTAAATCAAGATCTAATAGACCATGTTTACTTGGGCAAAGATGATTAGACAATGCATATCAAATGTTGAAAAGTCAAGAATCCTACAAATAACCATGGAAATGACAAGTGGTCTAATCACATTCCATGAATTAAATTTTTAGCATCTGTTAAATATAAATGGTATATGGCCCACATACTCTGATCAATCAATCCATGAAGCAAAGGGTATAATCTAATAGATCGATATCAATGGTCCATGATAATCTATGCAAGGATGATCCAATAGTGTGATTAAGGTGGAATTTTCAAAATAAAATGGTCACCTTTTAAATATTAATTATCAAAGTGTCATGATAATTCCATAAGGATCCCATAGTTCAATGACACATCCCTATACACCAGAGATAATAACCGATCTAATCTTTTATGGACTATTGAAGAGAAACCTACCATTACCAAGAAGAGTAGAAAAGAATAGATACCCTAAGGGCATTAGGTGGAGCAAAAATAGAAACCATATCTCTAAAATGACTCAATCATCATTAGGGATTAAATTTAATCCAGAGACCAATATATTGGAAAGAGTGATAGAAAATAAGGCCATGATTGTTGGAGAGGAATTCACCTTTCAAAAAGTGGAACCATTCACTAGTTTAACTCCATTGGAAGGATAGAGACTTGATGAGGTTCCTATATTTGAATAAGACCCATTTAATATAAATGAAGCACATTCTAATGAATTATAGGCTACAATCAAAGGCATGATGCAATAAAAAAAATTTAGAAGAGACTATCATCTTGTCAATCCAATAAGATAGATTCAAGCTATTTGAGGACACCATGATTGACTTATTTAATTATTTAAAGTAAATCACAATAAAATAAGAGGTAATGAGTAAGAAAAATTACATGGATATATGCCAAGTTAGCCAATGGTAGTCATTAAGCTATCAATTTAAAGACTTGATCAAAGCCTTGACCAAGAATGAAGTACATGAAACTAAGATAGTCAGCCTATCCAATTTAAATATGGCTATGTCTATATTGGTGGAAATAATCAAAGCCATGAGATGTTGGTCCAAGTAGATGGAGGATATTTACAAGGACCTCAAACAATAAGAAAATAAAATACTACACATTTTGGATAGGTTAATTAAAGATCCCACCTCACTAAGTCCTTTGGACCTTATCACTAATGAGGAGATCAAGCGTAGAGATTCTCAATTCATGTAGAAGGTAAGGAACTAAGGTTAAGAGAAGAAAAGGGCTGATAATAAGATGATCATGGGCCTAATATTATAATTTGAATAGAAAATAGAATATTATAGTAACATCAAACAAGATTTGGAGAGAGCTGAGAAAGATCTTAGTAACCTGGGAGATCAAGAAAAAGAGCTAATCATGAGACCCATTATTGACCTCTAGTTGATCAATGAGAAACATTATATAATGAAGATCCTATAAGGAAGGTATAAGTCTATATTATTAATAGGTTCCCAAAGTTATTTCGATTATGAATATTCTTTTATAATTAGAATTGTATATTTTGAAAAAGGTATATTATTTTTGTAAGGGCTTGGATAGCTTGTAAAGTACATTGCCTATAGGTCAATATATTATAAAATGTCATTTGTTATAAAATGTAATATAAATAAAAAATACCCTATACACATATACAAATGTTAGTTGACATTAATGACAGACATACCTCATGAATGGTCTATATAAAGATGTATTGCTAATTGTAAAGGGAGAGAGAGTTTTTGGAGCCATAAAACTATTTGTATATTTTGAACAAATTAATATAAGAAAGGAGATCTATAAAGTTTATCCACATTTCCTTGTGTGAATTTATATCATGGTTTCTCTCTCATTTGTATGATCTTATCTTCATATTTGAATGGTTCTTGTGAATTTCGGATGTGCATCATCAAATGAAGAGATTCTAATTTATGATAATGCTAGATTGGTTGAAGGTTTTTATGTTTACTTTACTTTATTTTCTCTTCTTACATCTAATCTAAAGTTATTTTCTTATAGGGGTGAAATTAATAAAGTAAAATTGATCTTTATTTACATCTTTTCATACCTTCCTTAGATGTTTTCCTAATTTGTGATAGGATTTTAGATTATTCTAATTCATGTTTCACATTGGTTAAATGCATGTTCAGATGAAATTGGAAATTTTTAATAATTTTTGAAAAAAATATCAATAACACTTCCCTTTTCCACCCTACCCTTCTTTTCACTCCTTTTTTATCAAATCACCTTAGATTAGCTTCATTATGAATACTCATCTTAGTTTAGATTTCATCTTAGGTTTTGAGCATAATTCACTTTAAATAGCATAAATTATATTCAAAATCAAATATTAAATACTAATCAATTGTGGCTCCTAAATACCAAATAATATAAATTTGTGAAATAATCAACTTTTTATACCTCTATTCCACCAAGGATAACAAGATTATCACAACCTACAACTTATGCAATGTAATCTCTACATTCAAAAATGAGTAGTGTTTATTTAACACTCTAGACCACCTATGATACATGTTTAGGCACAAATAATATTTAATGGGAGCCTTTTTAAAATAAATGTGTTTAGAATTTAAAGGTAAAACCATGATAGGTATTTATAATGTGTACAAGACTAAGGTACTATATAAATCATATTTTATTATCTACACTTAAAAATAGTTCTACATGTTTTGAAAAGAATACAAAAACATATTTATAATATACAAAAAAATCAATAGGAGAGTATCATTACTAAGGTTACTCATCATACATAGGCTCATATGAGTCATGGAAATATTGATAGATATATTATAGTGTGAAATCACTTATTAGATTCAAATATAGATACATATGGGACTAATCACTCATGTAAAATAAACATTTAAATATTTTATATTAGACCTAAATGTGAGAATCATGTTTATGGGATCTTTGGTTAGCATTAACACAATTAAGAGATATTAAGAGTAAAAAAATGAAAAATTAAAAATCTAAACCTAAGCATAGCATGTCTTTTTAGTTATTACATTGATTTATTTTATTTTACCACATGTTTGGTAGATTACATATATTTTTTCATATAAAATTTAATTTCATGGTGTATATGAGTAATATTTAGGATATAAAAGTTATAAAAATACATAAATGTTTAAATTCAAAACATTCTTACACCTAGGGACCATGCCAATGCTAGGGACATATCCTTCTATAGGTCACATGGTTATGGGTTATATCTTCTTATGACCTTTACATTATCATGTTGAGATAAAATTATTGGTTAAATATTAATTTATCTTGATTATATTTTTTACAGTGCTATATTTTATGGATATGATACATTTATATTCAATGACACTGACATGAATTGATAGTGTAGACTAGCCTGACATGTTTTATGATTCATTTTTTCTATTTAATTTTATGTATGATAATAATTGATTTTGTTTTGTGTGGATATTTTATTATCATGTTGAATTTATTGATTTTTTATTTCATTTCATGGTTATCTATTTATGTATATCTTGTCTTGTGTGATTTTTTTCCTCATTGTGTGTTGCTCTTTATTTTTTTAAATTTCATGTACATTGAGTATATTATGTGTGCCTCTTCTTGTGGGTGATAATGGGTTATATTGCATGTTATTTTATTATGTGCATCATGGACATGAAATATTTTGATCAAGTATGGATACATCAAGTATTAGAGTTTGTGGTGTTGTGATACATACCAAACAACTTTATACTTTTATGGTGCCATGATTTATATCATGCAATGTTTTGTGTGGGTTACTATTTATTGATTATATATATGATGATAATTAATACATGCCTAATTTATTTATCAATATTGACATAAAACTTGTATGCCTTAGGATACATGTTTAATATATCCCTTAATTATTTACTCATATGAAGATGATGTATTATCCACATGTTTAAAATGCCTATATCTTTATATATAATATGATGAGTTTAACTCTCTTTTTTGAGATGTGTAATTTAAAAACTACATTCCTCACCTCAAAATATGGGGTTATTAATGGGATATTCATAGAGATTCAAAATTGTATATACAAATAATTTTTATTTTTGGATAAATTACATTATTTAGGAGATTTAGATTGGACCAAATTATCAATTTGGTTCAAATTATGGGGCACATTTTTACATATTGAGATAAAAATTAGGGGCATGTGCAATGCACATGTATACATTTTAAAGGTACATAAGTGAAAATGTATATTATTAGTGGTAGAGTGACATATATATTTATTCCATTCTATTAGATTTGTATAGTTGATAAAATTTTGGGGCATGGATGTTGCTTATACATGCACCTTTATATTTTTTTAAGTTGGTACTAAAGCCAAAATTTTGAATAAAAAACCCAAATGCAATGGTTGATTGAGTATAATCATATTTACATATAAGCCTAGTGTATGGATCCACCTTTTCATCTTGAGGTTCATGATTATTTAAATGAGTATAACTATTGAGTCTTTGTATCCCTAAATGACCTAACATTACTCCTCCTTCATGAGGGTTGGATAACTTATCTTCTTGACCCATGGTTTTAATCATGATACATTACATGTGACATAATCAACATATGACATTATCCATTAGGGAAGAATCACCCCAATATCTAAGGCTTAAGAAAGTAAAATGGCTAACCTTACTTATAGGTTCGTTTATTCCCTTCTCTTCAAATGTAAAATGTTTAATTAATATATTTACGAATAAATTTTATATCATATATGGAAATTGATTGCTAAATGTTTTATTGTAGGTTTTTATGGAGAAAGCTAGACACCTAAAACATTCTCAGAAATATCAATTATGGTTACATAATAAGGTATGAAATATCTTTATCCTTTTCTCTATAAATTTAAATACTAAATTAAAAAGGGATTTCTTAGACATGAAAATATGGTATTAGTCACTTCACAATGTTAGTCTTGACTTATATTTAAATTACATGACTATTCATACACATATGGAACTTTCACACCCTTATCTCCTATATATTTACATTATGAGGGCCCATCCTTATTTATTTGAAATAATTTACCTAAAATAATTCCATTGTATGAGCCTAATCTAAATATTATCCTGATTAGACTATCTCTTGATGATCAAATCACTATTCTTGGTTTTTATATGCCTTTGGTCATACTTATATGACTCTACATTTTCAAGGCCATCCACTTATGCCACATTTTTTTTCACACCTTTCAATATTAGTTTTGTAGATTTAAATCATTCCTATGGTTATAATTGTAAACTTGGGATGTTGATCACATAATAAGTTTCATAACATGTCATTTGATAATACATAATAGGTTTAAGATTATTCCCATCTAGCACTTATCAAGTAAACATATATCATTCATAAGAAACCACTTACACATTGAGAGGAACAACCATAAATCTCCAAAATATTGAATTGGTATCAAGGAACAAACCCTAGCTAATTTTGAATCACCCACAAACCAAGTTAAGTTTTCCCACTATCAAGTATTGAAATCTAGATTTTAGGTTGCATATAAATTGAAAGAGAACTATTACACACATGCACCTAACTAGGAGAACTAAGTGCTTTTTAATCCATATTTGGAGTATTGTAAATGAATGCAATTCTTAGCCACTTATTAAGGGATGTTTAGGGTCAACTCAACCCATATTTTCCATTTCAATTTTCATGTAAATCTACCATCAAAATTAAAACTAAGGTTTAAAAGTTAAATATATAGAATTATGGACTTTCACACAGCATCGAGATTATGATAATGCACATAACAAAAAATTAGTTTAATTCATAATGATCTATGATGAAATAGTTATACATAGGTTATGGGGACAATTATTTCATATAATATATGGATATGATTAATGTAGACATCTCATTATTTTTAAATTATAGATTTAATTTCAATCCTTTATTTCACCTCGATATAGTCTTAATATTAAACATAATAGTAAAAATGTAAGTACCCTAGTCATTTTATGATTCATACTCATCCCTAGTAAATTAAAAACATTACATCACCAAAAAAGATAGTCACTTTGGGAATAAATCCAACCTTTTTTATCTATGGTCACATAGTGAAATAGTTTTGGAACTTTTAAGATTGTGCAAGAATCCACATGAGTCGAAGGAAGAAAAAATTGGAGTCACATAGAAGCCGGGAGAATAAGAAATGAATAGTTTTTTTCAAATAAATACAGAACAAAAAGATTCCCTTGTGCATATGAAGGTGTGTACACTAAAGCACCTAATTAGGATATAGACATAGAGGTTCACATAGAATTTTAAAAAATATGATAATAATTACTAAGTTAAAATAATGAGATGGCGTAAAGGGTTTTTCACATAGTTTTACCACACAAAGATGAGGAAGGTTTAAACTTGAGTTAAGTTTAGGATTACCCAAAAATGGCACAAAAATTGAGATTGTGAAGGAATAACTAAATAATTAATAGTTTATAACTATATTAAAAATTGCATATATAAATTAATATAAGTATCTCTCAAAATATGAGTAATCACAAATCTAACCAATACACAAGGATGTTAGCATGCATAAAATAGTAGAGTTTGAAACATAATATGATAGTGGAACAAGGATTGGATAGTTAGGAAATATTCTATTGAGTGTGGCTCATGATATTTCATAATGGATATTCATGTGCATTCGTGTAAGTCTTGTAGTCACATAAAGGTATAAAAAGGATATGCAAGTATTTAAATCATATAACCTTTAGCATAGGGTGATACTTGAAGGATATATAGTTTTAACCATTAATTTATGGATAAACCAACCTACACTTAGCCACCATAGACCTATACCTTTAACATAAAATATAATAAATCTTTGAGGATGGTGGTTGGACAACTATTTTATCATAATTTTGAATTAGTGTGGTAACTAACCCTAATTAAGATAACTTTAATAGAATAGAACATAATGTTGTAAATTAACTTGAAATAGAAAAATGAAAGAAAAACACACCAATAAACAAAGTAAAATTAAATGAAATATGAATAACTATGAATAAAACAAAAGAGTTAGATATTTAATGTTTGTGTTCCAACTATGTAAAATTTAATGGTGACTAGAAATGATCAACAAATATTTATTATGCAAGTACCTAAAAATTGTTATTGAGATTGATGAAGGATAGGATCATCCAAAGTGGGAAAATATTAGTGGTAACTATTATCCCTAGTTGGTCAATTATGTCCTTTGCTAAAAATCTAGGGAAATTAGGACATGATCATCTATGATAACTTAAATAACACTTGCATGTGGATATTTGAGATTCAAATATGTGAAAAATACATGTAAATGACTTATTCAAATTTAAAACCATAATAGTGTTTATAATGGCTATAAACCTACAAATAGAAAATGGGGAGTGTAATGGACTGAGATAACCCTAATCACCCTTGTGTTGACTTAATGTTGCCTATGTATCTAATAATTTGAATAGGGAAAAGAATCCCACATTGTTCTCTCACATAGAGTGATTTGTGTAATGGTGTTTCTTTGAATATATGAATGCATCTAGAGATGGACTGGATAGTTTATCATGCTTTTCTTTGTCTTGGATAAAATAATCTCATGCCTTGGTTAAGGACTACTTTTAATTTTTATAATTGTAATCAGGAATAATAGGGAAGTTTTGTTTAGTGTGCAATAGTGTGAGTTTACATCTGCATTGAAATTGCCAAGGGGTAGAATAGGTGACTCAAGTGTGTCTTTATAGAAATACAAAAGTGGAAAACCTCATAATACTTATCATATTAAAAGAGGGTTAAAATTTAAAAAGTGACCATTATAATTGTTAAGGATAATTTTGACCCATAAGGGATAAAAGTGCCTACCACTATTGTCTCATACTAGTCAATATTGTCATTAAGGGAAACACATGAATTTTGTGTCCTAGGATGTTTGTACAAATGATTGGAGGGGCTTTTAAGACATAAAAACATTTATATAGGTTTAATATACCAGTTTATAAAGTTATAGTTCTATATAGGTGATTAAGATAGAGCGAGGTGAAATAATAGGTCCATATTAAGTGCTTAAGTTAGTTAAAGTGAAAGTGGGCCAAAAATTTTATTATCAAATAATCATTATAAAAATTAAGTGACTTAAATAACTAAATGCATTAGGATACGACCTAATAGGTAGTTTAGATTTAGTTTGTTTGATGACCTAATATGGGGTTATGCTACAAAGTTTGGAATTTAATGTTTTTAAATTTTAGGCATGGATACTTACTATAAGATTAAATGAAGCTATGGGATTTTATTAAGAATTAAAAGTATTATTCAAAATTTTGACTAATATATAAGGGGAGATTATAAAACTTAAGGTAGAATGATAAAATCCTCATTTGGAGGAGATAAAAACTCTATACATAGGTTGAAGGACAAATTGTGAGTGTAAGATAAATCTAGATCTAAGGATTAGACTAAGAGAAGATCCAATATATCCATTATACAATATGATAATCTTATATTTTTTTGTAACCTATGTTTTACATTAAAGGAAGAGAAATTTATGAGTCAACATTGCTAGTGTGTGAGTTAGGATGCATGGTCTAAGGCTTCCCTTCATTAGGACCCCTGATAATGAGTATATTAGGTGTTGTCAAATATTAGGTTACAAATTTTGGAAAAGAGGAAAAAAATTTAGTGAGTGAATGAGATATGTAGGACTGTGAATTAGGATATTTTTATAATAGTTTAGTAGTGAAGATATATCTTGCATAATATTATAACAAAGGAACATAATAATGGGTATCAATGAGAGATATGGGTTATATAATAGCCTACATAAAATTTTATTTATAAGGATTAGTTACTATATGAAGGGTGAAATAACAATTAAAGAGAGAAGGGGTGATACATTAATACATATTTGATATGATGCAATTCATATGCTTAAGGAAGAAGTGGTCAAGTGTTGATAGATCACCATCAGATGTAGTTAGTACATGACATAATAACAAATTTTAGCTCAAGTATGTTTGGTATAATGTCTAAAAAACAATTTTTTCCATACATCATGATATTATAGGTAGAGAGTAGATCATAATAATATGGATCAACATAATCCCATGACAAGATATGACCTAGATTCATAGATATATATGATGATTGATTAGATAACATCTAGATTATATATAATGTAGAAAAGGGAAACATAAAAGGAAAAGAGGACTATTGGGATGAATAATAGTGATAAGATAAGACAATATTATAGAGGGAATAAAAAAATGGATATGTTTGAGCACATTGGAAAACATCTTGGAGTTGAAACATCTATGTTCTCAGTGGAAAAGACCCTAAATAATTTGTAGAATGGGTGTTAGATGTGGAATGTTGTTTTACATATAAATATGTTAAAAATAATAATAAGGTGGAGTTCTCATAGAGGTCGTTGTGTGATAATGTAGTGGTGAGTTAGAGAGATATATAGGAAAGGATAGAGATTAAGGGTAAAAGGATGGTGAATTATTTGGATCAAACAATTTCCAAGTTATTAGATTAGATAGTGGACATGTAGGATCAACATGAGTGGTGGAGGATATGAGAAGTCTTGACATGTAAATACATGAAAGATAAGTTTTAATGGAATGGTAATGCAAAAATATAACAATATTCTAAGTGGCATATAAATAATTTGTGTAAATTCAAAGTATAGTAGGATTATGTGCAATCCTTAGAATAAAATACAATCAAAATATTAGGAGGATATGATAGTTATTATGCTTAAATAAGGAGAGGATATATAATATTAATTTATATATAATATTTCACAAGATGATGCACAACCAAATTGAGTAGAGAGATGTGTTTTGGAAGATAATTCACATTGTGCACAATCCAATTCATGGTGTGCAACCAAATAAATGATGAGACACTATTTATAAGAATGTGCCTAGAGAAAATGTGCAAAATATAGAGAGATTTCATGAGAAAGTATGAATTAAAATGAAAACCTAGTATTGAATTAGAGAGAAATCATGAAGAATAATTGTGTGTAAGATAAATGTGTAAGTAGCATCAAAGTGGAATAAATATAATTTTTATGAGGCATGTAATTAGAGAGATGAATATACATAAGTTTTATATGCAAAGTATGTATCAAATGCATAAGGGGATAGAATTGAATAAAATTCAACATTTAATTAGAGAATTGTCCCAAAGAATAATGTATCACACCAAATAAGAAATATACATGAGGAGAGAGGATAAGGAGGAGTTATAGAGAATATCATCCTAATCATACACATATAAGATCTATAATGAATAAAATAAAGATAGAGAATAATTTATGAGGGTGAGTGTGAAGGAAATCATAGATTGACATAGAGTGAATGTTGTGCCAAAGTGTGTAAAGGTAAAGAAGGTGATGCATAAAAATATGGTCTCAATGTACATAATGGTGAGATTATTTGACATGGGTCTAAGAGGGAAGATGATGAAGATGAGGTAAATATTGGTTTAGACACTTGAGTTTTATATATGCCTATTTTATATGATGGTGTTATATGAATTTACATATAACACTTTCAATATAAAAAATGACACTTATTAGCTCATTTATTCATATATTAGGTCTCTTATCTTTAATTTAAAAAATTACAAAATCCTCTATTTTAATATATTGGTTTTATGAAACTTGTCATAGTGCTCTATAATATTGAGTTATTAGTTCTTAGATTTTTAATTAACTTTAGACAATTTTAAAACTCATAGATGGTTCCCTATTAGTGGAACCATCCTTAAATTATGGAAATATCTAGGTATATCTTGTAGGTTTATTTTGGTCACATTTCATTTGGGTCACTTTATTGTGTACATTTTAATATTTTTATGTTCTATTTTTCGTGGCAGTAGTCCCTTAATTTTAAATTTATATATCTATGGAAGGCCTTTAGATTCATTTAAGGACAAGAAATCATTTTTTTGAAAAAGACACACTTAGAGCACATAATAATTATCTAGATTATGGTTATTCTAATTCTAAAGTTTGTGAATATTTATCTAATTTTATATTTATACCAAAGAAGGGACTATAAAAAATTAAACTTAAGCATACACTACTATGATTTGTCACACATTGACATTGGTGGGATAAATTCATATGGCTTGATCCCTATAAAAATTATTAGAAATGTAGGAAATGCTTAGTTGGTCATTGGGGATTGGTTGAGGTTAGTCCAACCCATTAATTTCATCCATTTCCCCTATTTACATTTATATTATAATTCATAGCTAGGGTTTTAAATAAGGAGATGGAAAATATAATTTTTCACTTAGGATTTTTAGACATTATAATATATAAAAATCCTTATTATATATAATAGGGCCACACTATATATCATGCCCAAAAATTAATACAATGAAAACACACACAAAACTACGACATTTTATTTTTGAAAATGTATAATGCACATACTACATAGATAAATTTCTCACTAGCTATAAAAAAAATTTACAAGTCACACAATGCATAAAAAAACCAACATGCCTAAATGTCATGAATGGTAATGTGTAAGTGGTCGCATGGTCACTATGTAACCATTTTATCCCCCACTCAGTCTAATCAAACTATAAGCTATCAAAGAAGTCTACAACTCTCTAAGCCATCCTAGCATGCACCATGGACCCAAGGCCCAAAAGAATCATTTGATTAATGTCAGGTGGGTTCAAGAAACCAAAATCTCAAACTATATTATACAAATATTCATGGTTATCAAAAGCATCTCTAGGTGAATCTGATAAATCACATGGCTCAGTTTACACTTAAGATAGAATCAAAATTATTTTTTGATTAAACTAAAATTCAAGGAAATTATCAACTAAAGATTATATAGTCTCCGTAAAACCTTAAAATGTGTCCAAGATATCTTGAATAAGGCCTTTAAGTATGGATAATTTCATCTCAACTATTAGAATAATTCAACCCTAACCATTAGGTCCAGTCAAATGAAAAGGTGACAAAGAACCTTATAGAGGACATAAGTCTCCAAATCAATTATCGAGTATAAAAATTAGATTTTTTAATAAGGGAAGAGGTGTTAGAGGATGAATTTTCCAATAGTCATCCCTCCTTTCCTACCTCAGCCCTAGATGACTACCATTAATAGAGTCTTTGAGATTTATGTCAAAACTATTTCATCTACTTTAAATTTTATAAGATTATATAAATATGTAGGAGTTTATTTTGTAGGTATTCAATTTGATATAAATTTTATAGGGGGTCTCAATATCCCATGGTTTCCCAATAGGTTTAGAGAGTTTTAAGCTCCACCATAGCCATTAATGGCTACCAATAAGGCTTAAGGTGAAAAATAAAAAATATATTTTTAAATTAGTCTCAGATCAAAGGGGGTTCAAATTTATCATAGATCACCTTTTGGGTCAACCCATTTTAGGGATCCTAGAAGCTTGTGATAGCTAACAAGGTCCAAAAGACCTCCCTAGGAAAAAATAAGAAAAAAATAAAGAATATGAACTTTTAGGTCCAAAAATCACTTTCATGTGAAAGGGGATAAAAAATTGATGGGGTTAAATTTTGGGTTCCCCCTCTTCTCAACCATCAAATCTCTATAATTTTGGTTTAAAAACATAGGTTGAAAAAGAGGTCTAAGGTATTTCTCAATAAAAAGAGTCATAACTATAAAAATATGTACATTTAGGTCTAAGAAATCATATCATGCAAAAGATCACAAAAAATGGATGGGTTCCCTTTTGGGTCCATCCCACCTTAGGGTCACTAAATCTTTGAAATAGAAGGAAAAACTCTAGGTACATTAATTGTCAAGGTTATGGTTTTCAAATCACAAAGTTATAAGTTTTACTTTACTGAAACTAAAGTTTAGATTTAAATATATAACTATTTTTGTTTTGTTTTATAAAATAGTTAGATATTTAGCTATACTAAATAACACAGCTTGTTAATACTACTTTTGACTTTAATAATTTCATGACTATTAAACTACTACAACCCTTAACACATGTAGTCTTTATAAAAACCACGTGACTTGTAAACTAATATAATATTCTCATTCTACCCTTAGGGGATTAATACAAATAGTATGCAGTCCCATGGGGACTGCCATTATATTTGAGATAGTTTTCCTATGAAATGATTT
Organism: Torreya grandis; assembly: GCA_037957365.1. Classification (NCBI taxonomy): domain Eukaryota; kingdom Viridiplantae; phylum Streptophyta; class Pinopsida; order Cupressales; family Taxaceae; genus Torreya; species Torreya grandis. The sequence continues at coordinate 1,164,513 of JARHVA010000839.1, forward strand.
TGGTTCCCTTAAAAAGGGCCTATGCTAAATAAAGACTACCCTAAAAATAAATAAGTTTCAAAAATTCATAATTAGAGAACCACATATCAAAAAAATTACAAAACTAGAGGCCTTGGGTCTTAATTTTTTCCAAGATTATTTTAAAAAAAAAATCACTTGAATTACTTATTTTAAATGCTTAAAAATTGCTTGAATTTAGACTAAATTAAAAATGAATTATAAGGAGATTTTAGAGTATAAAATTTAAAAAATAATATAAATTCACCTGTAACCCCAAAAAATATGTGTTAAATTACATAATTTCTTGATTACCCCTAATTTATATTAAAATATAAATAGGGAGAAATTGGAATGATTGTAAGTACATAAGAATTGTATGAATGCATCTAACCTTGACATCACCCTATTTAATGAATTTTAATTTTTTAGGAAAGAAAAAATATTTATTTTTAGTCTATTGTAAAATTAATGAGATATAAATGTCTAATACATAATATTTAATTTTATTTGGAGAAAAATATAATATTTTCATTAGTTCTACAATCCAATACACTCATTAGGAAGAGTATACAAGTTATAAGAAACACCACACTATTTTGAATGACTATTATAACTTTCCTTCCAATATAAAAATATATTCAAATAAAATAATATAAATAACATGGATCTGAAATAATTAATATAATATCTTTAAAAATATATACTAAGTGTTGAATAATTTATCTTCACATAGATAACACACCCAACCACAAGGCCAATCAAAGGAGGGTCTCACCTACCATACTTTTTCCATCATCAATAAGCTTACCTAGGAACCCATAAGCCTACAAATCCTATCTCTACACATCATCACACCCTAGTTTAAGGTATACAAGTTGATAAATGGAGGTTTATATGGTAACAACACTAGACAAGGAACACTCACTATTAAAATCATCTAGGATGCTATAGGTTCAAATACACAAAAAATATTCCATCTCAAAAAATAACATTAAATGAAGGAAAAAATATCTTAAACACCCAAAAATAAAAGTAACCATAACATGTTTCTAACAACAAAAAGGCCTGCTAAAGGAGGAAAAGAACATGGAGATAACTAACCATTATTATACCATCTCTTGGATATGGTAGGGTATAAACACGTCAAACCATGCCAAATAACAAAAGGGAATTGGGAGGTACACTTTTTTATTCTAATATAGAGAATCAAAATACATATCAATCATCAATAATTTGGTCAACTTTCCATTATCAATATATGAGAGTGCACAACAAGCATGAAACTTCACGCATAATTTTTGTAGCATAACTCTACCATTTTAAGACAAGAAAATAGAACAAAAAAACAAAGAGTATAGGAGAGATATTACATATCCATGACTAAATGTAAATTAAAAGTACATGGTGGTCATTGGCGAAACCATGGAAACAAATAAATAAAGAGCATAATCCAAATGGCCTTACACCTCTTAAAAATTACAAATAAAGGAAATGAGAAAGATAATTTTAATAAGAATAAAATAAATGAAAAATGGGGTAATAAATCCTATCTTAGTTCCTTATTGGATCTACTCAAGAACACCTCTACCATATTTAGACATGGCTAAGCTCCTCCTTCTATAAGCTCCTTGTCAAGCTCCACAACCTCTTTCTCCATCGCTTCTCCACTCCAATTTTCCAAATTTTTAAGATGAGTCAAATAAGGATTTCCTTCCTCATATAACATCAAATCCATTATATACAAGCCAATGTTAAGGTGACACGTGTCCTTTCCCATACCTTCCCTCTCCATAACTCCACTTACAAACCCATGTGATAAATCAAACAAGTCCATACATAAATAAATTAACCAACTATCCCATGCCATAAAATACACATGGGATGCCTAAAAAGTCCTATAATGATCGTATAAAGACTCCTAAGCCTTCCTATTGGTCTAAGTACATAAATATCAACACAAAATCTAAATCCTACTTTATGACACTCTAAAGGGTTGTCTCTTCCAATCCATCCAAGTCATGAGTCAAATGGGGTCATTTAAGTGGCTTAGAGAATAATTTATTAAAGAAATGAAACTTAAATATAACTCCTAAGGTTAAAAAGGAAAGGTGTGAATAACATCCAAGGCGTTGAATAGTGCTATAAGGGTCACCTAAATATGCACTTCCAACTAGTCTATGATGATATAAGGAGTGGTTTGGGTAATATAAAGGTCAATTAAGTATTTGACCAATCTACCCATGATTTGCTCATGCTAAACATAGCCTTAGTTCCCTCATCAACCTCCCTTATCACCTATAAAAGATTGTGCATGTAAAATTTACTACCCTAAATAACCAAAGCTATAAAATATAGCAAGATAAGTGATATCAATCTAGTCAAAAAGAAAAAAACATATTCAAGGCATCACATATCAATGGTAATAAAGTAATACAAATCATATAAATATATGTATAAACAAATACATGTTTAATAACAAAAAATCCATTAGTATGGAGTCAATACTAATCAATATTGATAAGTAACATAGTGTAAGTAAACATACATCATACTAAACATAATTATCATGTAATATAATAATATTAAAATTATGGTGTAATCAAACCAAAATCATCACATAACATATATAAATTCTATCTAAAAATTAAAAGATCAATAACATCTAGTGTCTCAAACGAATGGAGAGAGAAACAAGATGTCTGGAGAATCTTGCAGAAAGGAAAAGTCGTGAACTATATGGAAAAGCTCCATGGGTCAAAACCGCATATCACTACAGCCTTTTTCAAAAATTGGATTGATGAAAGGGTTACATTGCATGGTATCATAGTGAACCTTATAGAGGATTTTATAGCAGAGGTTATAGGGTTGCCAATGGATGGACTTAAATTCTCCAAGCAGACAAGCATTTTGAACGAGGCCTTTTGTAAGTTCCCCAAGATGGATGTGGAAGAGCAGAAGTTGGTCAAGAATGGAGATTTCTATGAATTG
>JARHVA010000839.1:1170000-1230000 GCA_037957365.1 Torreya grandis
GTGTGTGTGTGTGTGTGTGTGTGTGTGTGTGTGTGTGTGTGTGTGTGTGTGTGTGTGTGTGTGTGTGTGTGTGTGTGTGTGTGTGTGTGTGTGTGTGTGTAGATCCCTAATAATTTTATAATTCCATACCATATAACTATGATAATGAATGGAAAAATCAAGTTATAGATGATCATGCTTGTGTGCCTAATAACAATGCTTATGTGAATGACGAATATGAAAGTATAAGTGAATAATATGATTATGATATTTATTATCATGATGATGTTAAATATTGGAATTTTATTGATTTATACTTATATAATTACAGTGAAGAATAATAATATAATGATCTAAAAATTCAAGAAGTTAATTAATCTTTTCCCTCTATACATTATTATCCATGTCATTCATTATAACAAGAGTAAATCAACACTAGATTAAATCATACAATTATTATTAAAGTTAAAATTAAGAATGAATATAAATTAAAATAATGTATAGAGCATTTACATACTGAATCAAATGATGATATGCCTTTTAATGATATTTTTACATGCCCTAATTCCACTGATGTAAAATGTAATGATATTCATCTTACTCCATTAGAATGTAATATTTATTATTACATAGTTATTTTTAATTTGATTTACATATTTTATTATTTATAAATTAACCATGATTTTATTTTTACCTCTATTTTATTTAGAAAATACATGTGATAATAGTTTTAAATTATGTAAGATGGTTCTACTGAAATGGATTTTATGCAATATAATGATAACAATGTTTATGATAAATCTCCTACACATATATATACTATAGGGAATAATTTTCCTAAAGTATCTTCCCATATTAAAAATAGTGTACTTATGGAAAAAAATAATAATAAAATTTAGTCATTGATTGATCCCATTTAAAAATCTTAATATGCCTTCCCAAGAAGTCATAGTCTTAATGCATGTTTTGGGTGTTTTAAAACAAAAAATGAATAACATCTCACGATAAAACAAATAATATAATTCTTGGGTGTATTTTAATTATATATATGGAAACCAAGTAGTACACAAGATTAGTAATTTGTAACTATGTTATGATTTTATAATTCCTACATTTTAAGTTGTTTGATGGAAGTAGTGATCTTGTTCTACATATTAAAGGTTTTAGAGTTTTTATGGATAAATATGATAAGGACATAATTTTACTAATTTTTTTTTAATATCTTAGTTGATAAAGCTTTTGATTGGATTCATCATCTTCCTAGTGGCTCTTTTCACAAACATCTTGAACAAGAAATTACATTATTGATACAATACTTTCAGATCAAGTGACCAAGAATTACATAAAATTGTTTAACTTATCTTCTTCAAGGTAGGTTTACTTGTATACATAAATTGATCTATTGACCCAAAAATTTAGTGACACAATATATTTTTTGTCAAGGGATTATTTTTTACCTCACTAATATAGTTATTTATCATACTCATGAATCATTTAAATCTCTTTGTTTTAATATGATTGAACCTGAGAAGGATATTTCATATAATCCAAATCAAGATCATGGGAATAAAAAGTAAGTTACACATGAGATAATTAATATTAATCAAATGATTAATAAAGATGAATTATCAACAAAGGCAATTAATAAAGAAGATAAATTAGCAAATATTACTTACAATCCATCAAAGGACATCAACTCATCTTATCAAAATAAAATTCAACCAATCAAGTTTGATAGTTTGAAGGGTAATACAAGTGTTATTTTATAGATATTTCTTGATAGGAAATTGACTAGGTTACCTCCTAATTACTATTATCATCCTCATAAATTATAAGTAGTGAGGAAAGACCATTTTAAAAATATTATCCTATTAATGGACATAAAATACTAGTTATTACATATTGTGAAAAAATATTGAACAATATTTAGATAAAGATATTATTACATTTCAAGAATATAGTAACATTTCTACACATTAAATCTCTTCTTCTCCTTCTAATTCAGACTCTACATAGGCCAATATTTAATAATACATTCCTATAAAGTAACCAATGGTCATTGATGCTCTAATAGAAGGTGATACTAGAATGGGTATTATTGTTATAATAATACAAGGCATGTACAATTGACTTCATATGAGAATTATGATATAATAAGCGAGATTTATAGAATATGAATAAATATGAGAATACAATTGGGCACATTACTCTACGAATTAATCTTAGGGTAAAGATAATGATTATGTTACTATTTTAAAAACATGCCATTATTTAGGGCAATACAATTTTGGGACAACCATGGCTACAACAAATGAAGACAAAATTGGATAAAGATAGTAAAAGCTTATCATTTGATTTCCAAGGTGGTAAACATACATAGCAATGAGATATAAAAAATATCAAGAAAAATATTTTTAAGAGTATAGTTGTATCTAATACTATATAGACATAGATACCAATGAAAAAGAAGAAAGCCACATATCAAAGATTTAAACAAGTAAAAAAAAATCACAAAAGTAGAAAGAAAGAAAATAACATCATGCAGGATTAACATAAGTACAAAATACACATGCAAATGAGAAAATTAATAAAATTTAGTACAATAAATAAATTATTATGATTCAATTTCATATGAGGATTAATATACAGATCAATTATTATATCCATTTGATCAATTGATTCCATTATTCTCAATTAGTTATCTTATAAACATGTGTTAAACTACAATTTTATATTATAAGTACATTATGTCATTACATTGAATCATTACAAATATTAGAAATAGATAAATTTTAATTACCATGTGATTTAAGAACTAGGATTCCAAATTAAATAATGAAAAAATCATAACATATGCGTACATGATATATTTATTACACATTTAAAATGGTATAATATAATAAAATATCATATAAATATAAAAACAACTATGTAAAAATGATAATAAAAGTGTTTAAATACATGAATTCATTCAATAATAGGTCCATATTTACCATTACCATTACCATATACATCTACATCCTCATCACTATCTCTCAATAAAGAGGTCCCACTATCATCTTATTTTTGACTGAGATTGTGACTGACTCTGCCTCTCTTGATAATCATACATGGTTACTCTTTCTTGAATTTTAATATTACTATGCTGAAATCAAACATAATTTATCAATAAAATCTCTCCCAAAATGGATTAAGAACTCATGGGGCATATGATGCCTTACTAGTTCATATTTGAACTCATAATGCTTGGCTCTTTGTGCAACATGCTCATATGTAGCTATCTTATATGAGGAAATAATTATTGTATCTTGATAAAGAGTGGGACATTCACACCTACCATATTTATATAATTCTATAAGAACTCTAAGTACTACATCATCAAATAACACAATCTTATTTAATAATATAAAAAATCCATATTAGTATAATGCATTCCCTAGCATGACCAGTCATGTACATATGATATCACCCTTTTTGAAATTATCTCATTGTAAATTATATATTAACTTAGGTTTAGACCATTGGTAATCTCATAATCCTCAAAATGTCCTCGAGTTTCATGGTCATAGCCCATATCAAGAGCTAAAAAATACATGTCTATGTCCCACCACTTTGTAAGTTTATTCATCATGTGCATCTCATATAGAATCATGTATAAATGATCCATATGACATAGTTTGTCTTGGTCCACTATAGCTCTCTATGTATCACTCAATGACAATTCTCATATAATCTTCATCAATTGACCACATACACACCTCATGATTTCCATATCACCTTAAAATCACAAATTACAATACAAAATCAGTTATTTGATGAATACTTAACAAAATTAAAAATTATTATAATGTTTTTACAATATTAAATATGCATCTTTAATTAGATAGTTATGCCATAGAATATACACTCTTGCCATAAAAAAGATAGTGTCATAGAATAAATATGAGTTACGATAGGATATTTTCATGTGATTTTGGAAAATTCCAACATAATATGGATGCCTCAAAAAAATTATTATAAAATGCATAAAATTTAATAAATTTACAAAAATTGAAAATTTCAAAAAAACATGAAATAAGATTAAAAATATATATTTTGTAACATACCAGTGTTAGAACCTCATCTATCTATAACATGAATTATAACTACTTGGAATGTGTAGAATAAATTTATACTCTAAGTGGCATTGCATGAGTTAGACCTTAGAAGTTAATAACAAACAAATTATAACTGAATTAAAAAAAAAGGTTAAACTATCTATACCTAGCCAATTTTTGGGATATTTAGTAAAATTTTAAAATTTCTATATTATGATAATGTAACATAGTAGACATATGTATAAATATTTATATATACTTTTTTCCTTATGTTAGTTGCATTAGAAAGCATGCAAAATATTCATTCACACAAAATCAATTTCATAAATATTTGATGCTATCATTTAATTAAAATATTTTACATGACTATATTTAAAATATTCAATAATTTATCCATAGCATTATTCTAGTGACTGGAGGAAATAAATGTATAGACGTAATATGAATGAATATTTCCCATAATAGTCTTATTGTAACTTAGATAAATGTTAATTATATTAATTCAACATTTTATATGTTTTAATCTAATTTGGATTAATGTATGAGATTAATATAAATAATATAGAACCTTGAAATGTAATTAATATCAAAAGATATGGTATTCAATAATACATCTGAATCTAAAATATTGAGATTAATTATTTTTATTTGAAAATGGTATATGATGAATTCAAAATTAATAATGATATCTTGTTACCTAGATTTTATGGTTGACTATTTGACTAAGACTATATAATAGAATTGAAAATGAGATATAAGTAGGCTTATAGCTCCTTCAACTCCAAAAGTAATTTTCTCTTTTGATTTGGTTAGATCCATAGGATTAAGTTAGTATTTTTAGTTGATACTAAACTATGGGTTGGTAACAACTTGAATTAAATTATGTAAGTATGACTATATAATCACCTACAACTATATTTACTTGATTTGCGTTTATGATTTGAAACCCTAATGACACATACAAATCCAAAAATTAGGTTCTTTTACCTTGAAATCCTATATGTGCTTGTGAGAGATATAGACCTAAAAAATTGGGGAATGTGTAAAATGATGAGATGAACCCAATCACCCTCACTTGATGATTGAACACTACTAACATATCCCATACTCCAAGAAGGGAAATCAAGCCACACATGTATCTCCCACCTAGTGTGATTATGTAATTATGATCCTTAACTATGTGTATTCAACCAATTATTAGCTTTGGTAATTTAAAACTTTTTATTTGACTCTAATTTTAAGTTCTTTAGACTTTTTTGTGATTAATACTAGTGATAAGTATGCAAATTGGAAATAATAAGGAAAATTTTCTCATTATGAAATTGTGTATAGATGTATAAAAAATAAGTTTCAAGTCTCTTTTGAGTGAGAGTATGATTTGTTTATATATGTATCTAATTAAATAATTCCTACTACCACCAACACATTATGATTATGGTTAGAACTTAGGGATGGGTCAATTATATAAAATAGACATTGTTGAGAGTGGGTTAATTCTAACCAGTGAATTTATCAATTGGTGATAATGACCCTAATTGGTAGAACCAATTTATGTATAGTTGAATCTAATGGAAAGTTTAAAGATTTCTATGTAGGATATTTAGAAAATTTGAAATGAATAGCGAGGTTAGTATAGGTGTATAGTAGTAGAACAAAAGGATTGAATCATAAGATGACATGTAAGTGTGACATGATTAAAATTTATGACCTTATTTGAGTTATAAATTTATGTTTGTTAAGTTTTCATCAAGATTATGATTTTAAATTATTTAATACTAGATTTTAGTATCTAAAAATGTCCCCTATTTATTCTAGTAATGTAATTGGTAGATTAAAATAATTAAATATACTTAACTGTGGACAACACAATTATGATTTTGGGAGATTAATCCAAATGTATACATTTTATTAATGTAAATGTGCAATGAGAATGAATTAGTCATTTTACATATGTGAAATATGAAATTTAAAATTTAATATTGTAAAAATAATGGTTAGAGTACACATGTGTGATAGTGGAAACCATATTTCCCTTGAAACTAGTTGGATATAATGCTTCTTTGATGAATCATTGTGTAACTGTACATCCCTATAAAATCACTAGGATAGTTGGATTGATCATGTCCCAAGCTTGTGTAACTATGCAATGCCCTAGGCTGGGAAGGAAACATGCCCTAATACTCATGACTATGGTAAAATATATGTAATTTAATAACCCAATTAACTATTAATTAAAAAGATAGAGGACCATGTGGATAATGTTTATCAAATAAATATGTAATTAAATGAGAGAAACATTAAAAAAATATTACTAAAATAAAATGAATCAACCACTTTAGATGGATTATATATTTAATTGTAATATTTTACTCCACTTTAATCAAGTTTGATCTATATAAAATAAAAATTTCATGATTGAAAGGGAATGAATAATGTTCATGCCCCCACCATGTATATCAATTTTAATTATGTAGTTTTTCTCAATTTAAAATATACTACATATAAAAACAGAATGTATCATGTCCATATCCCCATAATTACCATAGAAATGATAAGTGTGAAGTGGAATGAAAAAGCACTTGACAATAAATTATAAATGTTTTGTTATGCATATGTGCATGAAAAAATGTTATGTCCCATAAATATATACCAATTAATATATAATTTTATGCATATGTATGCATAATTTAAGATCATGTATCTTAAATATACGTGCATGTGAAAACATGCAATCCTAAAAACTGTTGTGCACATGCCCATGCATATGTTAGGAATATCATAGTTTGGTGTTCACATTATATGTTTGAGTGATAAAACATATTGTGATAATAAATAATAGTGTGAGAGAGTGATTTATGATTAAAAATCATGTAAATAGACTTAGAATATACTAGAGATAAAATGAGAGATTTTATAGATCCATGATAAGGTTTAACTCCTAATATCAATGAGTGTAATAAAACTATAAATTTCAATTATTGCTCAATAATAAGACATCCTTAATAAATTACACAATATTTAATAAGATTTTTTGTTTATATTTTTTGTCAAATCTCTACCAAAAATAATATTTGGTATCAGAGCAGATATTTGAGATAAAATATAGGTATTTGGTATAATATTTTGTATATGTTCTTCAAGGTGAAACTCCACTGATTAAGTTGTTATGAGTAATAATATATAGGTTTTGAATTTTTTTACATTATTTTTCATAATTTAAATTATTATATTGTATTACATGTAATTTTTTTGTTATATCAAAGCATGTTAGATATATGTGCATCTATGTAGCTCTACCAAAATTTAGACCAAACAAACCATGTATAACAATGATAAAAATAAAATATCCTCTGTAATAAGTTTAAAATATTTTAGCTTGTGTAAAAATTTGAGAATATCAATAATCAAAGTTTTAATTTATCCCTAGTCAACAATCACCATAAATTTGTTGGCTTATTTTTTACAAGAAGGAAGACAATTATGAATTTTTCATAGTGGATATGATTATTGATGATCATAAGTAACCACCTTACCTCGATCTCAATCTAGTTAGTAAATTTCATACCATTAAATATGGAGATGTTACTTTATTTGAGTTGAGAGACATCACGAATTATTTTGAAAATAAGTATAAGGGAAATGGAAAGAATCTATGGGGAGTATATTGACCGAACATGGTTTAGTGTAATAATCATCTTAGGTAGAATCATAGTCATTAAATCCTATCTATGCTAACATTATTATCTATATCTAATTCATGTTCATTATGGAAATAAAATGGATGAAGGCATAATGGAAAAAATTGTGGAAAACTTGGGAAAGGTATTGGATTTATATGAATAGAGATCTATCCTCAAAATCATTTCCATAATTTACATGCTCATCTGTACATCAATTTATAATGTTTATCCACCATTTCAAACTCATGTTATCTTTGATTTCCATGTGATAAATATGTCAAAATAATTTGTATCTTAACTTTTTAGATTTATATTTTGTATTTCATGTGTGTAATAACTAGATCTATTGAAGAGGAACATATTTTCAATAACTAAGGTGATGTACTTTGTGACCTAAGATTCATCAACCCTTGTCAAATCCCATGATATTTCGGTCATAATTATTTTTAGTAATATTTATTTTTTATGATGTTATATTATATTAATATATTTAATGGTGCTAAATAACTTAATTTGAGTTGAGTCATTTAAGTAAGTTAGAGTGTCATATTTTTAATTTATCATTGTCAATGGATTGTTTTATTAACTTTTTTTATGTCTATATATGTCTTAACAATAGGTAATTTTTTTTATTTTCATGTCTATTAGTAGTTATACATTTATCAAAAATGTCAAATAAATAAAATAAAATTACACACACACACACACACACACACACACACACACACACACACACACACACACACACACACACACACACACACACACACACACACACACACACACACACACACACACACACACACACACACACACACACACACACACACACACACACACACACACACACACACACACACACACACACACAACACACACACACACACACACACACACATTAACTCATTTTTAAATGGATGTAGTTTTGGGTGAACCCAATATCCAATATGCATGTAAAAATTGAGGGTTTTATTTTCTATTCATATGACATGAAAATGAGTATCATGACAAAATCAACTAAGTAAACATGTCATAAAAATATGGAGGTAACGGAGGTTGGAGGATATTCAACATCCTCTCATCAGTAGTAGTGATAAATTTTCACATCTAAATTAGTGGAAAATAAATTGCACAAAAATGACTATGCCAAGAATTATTCTTGATGGTAGTGGAGAATATCTATGATATGTGAGATTGAGTGGTAATAATCATGTACAAAGTCAACAAAAGAGATGTTGAAGAATTAATCCTCACTTTTAGTTTTTTTCTTATTTTCCTATTTTTTGTGATATAATAAGTGAGAAATTAAAAATTTAATCCCATAATTTATAAATGTAGTGGAGTAGTAAATAACATAATGATTTAGTAATCCTGATATTTGTATAGGTTATTAGATGAAGCCTTTATAAAACCATCTTTATAATTTATTGGTTGGAGCCTTTGTAAAACCATCTCTGTGGGATCTTGGTTGAAGAATTTGTAAAAAAATTAATATATAGGTGAGGAGTATGAAAAAAGTGTGGGTCCCTATTCATACCTTGTTTTTTATTTTATCCATCCATGAAATCCACTTGTGAGAATACATCTTTAGAGAGTTGTGTGACAACACATATAGTTCAAATTGCAGTTCCAGAGTGAGATGTTTTATACCATGTTTTCACTAATGGAGGGAATGTTATTAGAGCACCCAAGTGTGTATGAATGTGTGATAATTTTTTTATAAATTGAATGTATATACGTGACATATGCCCATGTACTATGTATTAATGTTGCAATACCTATCATTTATAGGAACAAATCTAATATTTAAACCATTTGAATATATGAAATATCTTCATTTTTTAATATGATTTATTTTTTTTCTCATGGATGCTTATGTCTCTATAATAATCCCATTGTAATGCCCCTTTTTAAGAGGATAGATCTATCTTTTAATTCACTCATCTCAAAAGAATATTTTATTGTATCATTTATAAAGATATTGTCATGGAATATCATTTTATCATGTGGAATATATCCCATTATATGAATGTATGTATCGATTAAGGCATGCATGTAACATATGGAATGCAAGGCATGTAAGTGTTATGTATAGATAGATGTATTAATGAAGTATGTAGTATACATGTAGCTAAATAAGTCTACATAGTAACAATCCATGATATAGTTTATGACACAACATAATGTCAATAAACTCAACAAATATAATTGTTAGTGTCACATATAGGTCAAGGTCCACATTCAAGTGACATAAATTATTGCAATAGACAAGGCCAAGGTCCATATACAATAGGACATAAAAATGTTATAAACAAGGGACATCAAGGATATCACATCAAGAAAATCTAAGGGCCATACACAATAGTTAAAAAAATATTATCTTATCATGTAAGAGGGTGATAACATCAATGGATCATATAAAAAGGGACTATCCTACACCATCTATATGTATCAATGTATCATCATAGTATAATGTAATATCATGTATAATTATGTAAGATATGAATAACTAACAAGGAATGTGTAAGAAACATAGGTAGATCAACATGGTAAAAATGTCATAGAAAGATATAACCTATAATAGTGAAGCTTATGGAACAAGATGTCCCCAATATTGGCATGGCTACTTGGTAGAGAGAAAACCAACATCTTCATGTCTATGTGTAACATGTAAGTCATAAATAACACATATATACTATGAAATTAATCTGTGTATGTAAATATTATGCCATCTAATAAACTTGTGATAAATATCATATGTAAATAGTGTAAACTAAAGATCATGTCATGTTTAGGTCTTTATTTTTAATTTTTTGAATGTTTTTATAATACATGATTATTATTATTTTTTTGTATTTTTTAAATATTTGAAATTTAGAAGGATAACTAATAATCCAATCAATCAAAGAGCCATGGGAACTTCCTATATTTGGTAATGTAATGAGACTCTATTTTGGTTGGGAGGAATCAACTAGGGATGTGTTGGTATCTAGTAGTGAGGCATATGGGGTACCATATCTATCATGTTCACTACTAATAGAACTTAGGGTACACTGAATAGATATATAAGTTATAAGAATATGTGGTGACTTTTATGTAGTAATAAGGTGTCTTGATTCTTGTGTTAGCTATGGAAATCAAAAAAAATATTGTGGTGTTAACTATGTACATATTGTAGAAGATGGTGGTCTCTATGGTCTTTAAGTAACTCTCTAATGTGATTGAGACTAAACATCTATTTATATAGATGGATCATGTATATGTGTAAAAATAAACTATATATTTTAATATTTAATAGATGTATCAAGAAAATATACATAATTGTCATAAATAGGTATATCAACCCTATCTAAAGAATAATCTTGGCTAGGTATATCGACCCTCTATGAATAATGATCCTTAATAGGTGTTTTGACCCTCTTTGAATAATGTTCTTGAATAAGTGTATCGACCATCATTAAATAATGATCTTGAATAGGAGTAGTTATCATCTTTGAGTAATGGTCATGAATATTATATTAAATAATCATAGTGGTGGTGGGGGTGGAAAATAAGATATAGTTAAGTATAGAAGATACTCATACCATACATCAAAAATTATATCCACATTGATGTATTATATGTAATTTAGGCATTAGTATGCTATATAAGGAACTAAATAAAATATCTACATCAATGGGCATCCTAAGAACATGTCAAAGACCCCACTAGTCTATAAAAATAGGTATGACATGGATAATATGGCTAATCTCATAAGAAAAGGTAATAATATCCATCCCAAGGTATTGTGTCTCTATCTATAATATCCTTTAATTACTTTTATTGTGTCTTCTAAAAATTATCATTTTTACCCAATGGATTAGACAATTTTCATTGTGTAAAGATTCTCACTTGAACCATTTTCAATCATAAAAATATGCATTAGTTATTCCTTAATGTAAGTTTTTATGAATAATGCATAAAAATATGAGTGATTATAAACTATCTCATTGTCAAGGAATGTGATCATGGGTTGATAAGGTGTATTATTGTTAAGTGTACCAATGATAGTGTATACACACAACAAGATTCATTAAAAAAAATTAAAATTATTAGATAATTAACAAATCACAAATTTTAAATTTTAACTAAACACTGAAGAATATACCCTAGATTGATCTCAAAGAAGGAACAAGTAGACTATCACCTTGACCTACCAAGATGAAATTACTATTTTTTTTTGTTTTAGATATTTTTTGGATTTTATGTGAATGTAGTTTCAATATTTTATAGATGGAGTTTCATTATTTTGACAATATATCCCCTTGAATTTTTTTGATTGAATTTATTAGATGATTAGATGATTAATTATATTGATCTCAAGATTTGTTAGAGCTTCGATAAATTTATAAGATATGAAGAAATGAGAGGGGGAACCCTATATTTATATATTTTATGAATTGATATGGACCATTGTTATTTTCTAAAGGTCAAGGGTGAAGGATTATCAATGATGAGAGTTTGAGGTAGTTAATGAATCTAGTTAAGATGTGTAAAGAGATGAATTGATGAGGCATGGAAATGACTTTCCTTGGAAGAAGGGTTTATTTCATAATGATTTGTAGAACTAATTTAAAATTAATTTTATGGGATAATGTGAGATTTAATATGGATTTGAGAGTGATGTGAGGATATTTGGATTTTTCTAATCTTATAAAATAAAGATATTAAAAATCCATAGAATTTTTGATTTGGGAAGGATTATTTAATTAATTTGGATTAAGTAACTAATTGAATAGGATGTGAATTTTTTGGGGTTGTATATGGTATTAAAGGAAGGGATTAATTGGGTAGGGGATGATTAATAGTGGTTAGCCTAGAGATGTTAGTGTAGATAAAAGACTGGTTTAGGATTTAGGGTTGATTTTATGAAAATTAATTATAATACTAAAATAAACATGAAGTGTCTGATTCTAGGTGTCTACATTTCCCCCTTCTTTGAAAGGGCATTGTGAGACATGATGGGTGGAGTAATGGATTTTAAAAGAAATAATTTAAAAAAACCATGGGAGGATGAAGGTTACATGATGAAAATAATGAGTGAATTAGGGATGATTCTACCTCAATAAGGAATATAGGGATGATAGATAAGTATGGGCTCTCAAAATGAGATTAAGGGATTTAAATGACAAAATAAAGGGGTGGTTGATGAATAAAGAGGGTGTGGGCTATAGAAGGATGTGATGATTGGATAATAGGATGATAATGGGTACATGAAATTAATTCATGTATGAGATTAACACACTTGAGATATGCTTGCATGATTTGATTTTTGATGATGATGTCTTGATTTCCCCCAAGAAAAGATACATGTGAGGGATTGTATTGGGAATGCCATATCTTGAGTTAAGCTCCACTTTTTTATTTTCCCTAGGTAGGGAAAATTTGGGAATGATATATCCTAAAAAGGTTTTTAGATTGGAATGGGAATGATTTATTCTAAGGAAAAACTTCATGCTTGATTTTTCCCAATTAAATATGCACGCAAGGTTTCAAAAACTATGATCTTGGATGGGATGGATGATTAAATAATTAATTAATATAAAATCATAGATAAAGGATTTATCTTATTTTATGGATTAAGGATGTGATGATAATAGTGATGGATGACATGGATGATTTGATGGGTTGATGCAAAATTTTATGATGATAGTATAAAAAATTTTCAAAGAATGAATAAACCACAAAATAATGAACACATGAGGCTACTCCAAGTGATGCAATAAGGATTGAAGGATGATGTGATTAGATTGAAGAGGCTCAAAATGGGTTGAATTAGATAGGATTGAATAGGGGATGTGGTAAAGTGATGTCTACTCACGTGGGCCATGATAAAGATTGTTATATATGGATATTTATTTATAATAAATGGATGTTGAGAGATGGATGGTGATGAGGGGATGATAATGGAAATAAGAATAAGAATAAGAAGATTCAATCTGACCTTAGAAACACCATGTGATTAAGCACTTCCTACATACTCCATAGGGAGTTCAGGTTGATGTAGTTATCTCTTTAAGGGATATTTGTGATGAGGAATGAGAAAGATAAATAGCTTATTTGATTTTATCATGGTTAGATATGGGTGAACTAGTCAAATTATTTGTGATAGAAAATGGATATTAAGAGATGGATGTTAATTTTTCAAGGGTTTATAAAATCATTTTAATGTATGTCTCCACACTATTTGTAACTTAATTTTTGATATTGCACATGATAATATGTACCATGATATAGAACACCATTATGGCCTAGTTTTAGTATGTGTAAGGATGGATCCTTGATCCAACATAAAAATGACAAAAATACACCATGATATGAAAACATCATGAGGTCACTATTGCCATGGGCTAATGGATGGACTCAAGTACAAGTGAATAATATAGGGTCACAATGATATGGGAAAAATATGATGACCCTTTGTCACATGCATATGGATTGAGTCAAATCATAACAAGAAATGTAAACAAGAAAATAATAACACACACATACACACACACACACACACACACACACACAAACTTGAAAAAAATCAATAGAAAACATCTTGTCATAGATCAAGTCAAAATCCATGTTGGAGATTTAATGATACAAATAGATGGATAGTGTACCCAAAAATGATATATGAAAGGGGGTTGGATTAGGAATTATGTATCCTAATTATAATTAGAACGATGATGCAAAAGTGACTAAGGAATTAAACTTGAGTGTGGACAAGACAAATGTTTTTAGATTTTGTGCATTTTTTTATTGTTTTATATTTTCTATTTTTTTTTAGGGATTTTATGGTTTTTGTATTTATATACATCCAATAACTAACACCATTATGTTTAAAATGTCAATCTTACTCTAAATTCAAAAAAACACATAATTTGGGTCAAAATCACTTAAGCACACTAAATGGTTCGAGCTTGTCATAAACAAGTTCCCCTGAATGGGAAATACATTTTATATGATATTGAATTTTCTTAAATCATTTTGATTCAAAATGATGAAAACATAATTTGATGCTCTGGATCATTGAATTCTTCTAATTCAGAAGCACATGACATGTGCATATGTTATTTAATGTCAAGAATGTCCCAAATGGGGTATTGATCCTACATAACTAACATCTTCTTCTAATTCCACTCTATTTAAATTACAACCTAGTTATTTAACATTTTGATGAGTTTGATTAATATTGTGCAACCTATTTCCAAATAATTACATAAAATTTTATTAATCTCACTTAGGAAAATTAATCCAAATTAAGAGTTTAAGTGGAAAATCCATGGAATTTATTGAATATATTTTAATTGAAAATTGATTCTTTATATATATATATATATATATATATATATATATATATATATATATATATATATAATCAAATGACATCATTTGTGGGGTGGCATCTATAAGCCATAAATGCAAAAAATATCATGTCTAAGGCCTCCCATGCCTCTTCCTTTAAAACATTTATGAAGCTATTTATGGATTAATTCTTTAATAATAAATAAATTCATGGCCACACATATTGATATCAATATGGATGGTCATGGTTGATTTTGATCAAATTCAAAAATATATAAATAGGAGGGCCAAGACCACCATTTTAAATCTTCATTTATGTAAACTTATTACGCAAAGTTTTTTCCACAACATTTCTTTGTATAGTGTTATAATGATTAATTTTAAATAGGATAGCTTCAAGATAGGCATAACATTGATTAAATATCATGAGCCTAGTTTCATTGGTGTCCTTGAGATGATGGAGGAGCTTTGGTTTGCATCATTACTAAAGACATGAGTACTAAATCAAGGGTAAAATCATGTTTTGAGCCACATTTGGAGAATGGGATGTTCTTGGGAAGATATTGTTTATGTGCGTTCTTTCAATATCTCTTAAATATCATTTTTATAACCCCATCGAAAGAGTTGGCTTAGCTAGTTATGTTCTTATGAATTTTTCTAGAGTTTTATTAACTAATGCTTGATCTAACTCACTTTAGAATCCATCTCTACATATTGGCATGCTCGATGGGACCATGCATCCCATTAAATTAAGGATAACACTTTGAAATTCTTAGATTTACTAAAAAGTCCTTAATATCCATAAAAATCAATTTTTGACATAAATTTTCCTATGTTTTTTGTGTTTTACTGACACAAAGTTTAATAGTGACTAGTGTCCATTCTATGTAATAGGCATCAGTCTTGTCTAAGTGGAAACCATTATTATACAGGGTAGAACATAACATAAAAATTAGGTTTTTGAGCTTTCTTGAATGTTGTAAGTTGTTATTTTGGTTTTTAAGTCTCTATCTAAATATTTTATTTCATGATCCAAAAGTTTTTTCTGGAGATTTTATACTATCTTGGGTTAAAAAAAGTATTTTGACAAAAAAAAATTTTGCCTAAGGGTTTATAGGTAACTGATATCAATTTTTATCAACTAGAATCAGTTCTTTATTACTTTTATTGGTATTTTTATAATTGGCACTGGTCACTGTTGAATGATGTTGATCTTTATGTAAAAAAAAATGGAGGACCCAAGAGCAAATTTTTAAATCTTACTTGTTTCATTGATAATTTTGCTTCAAAGTAAAAGGAACCCCTCTAAAAATTATAGGTCACACATTGGAAAAGTACCAAATTTAAAACATGATTAATTATTGAAAACTTATATTTGGTGCTTAAAATGATTTTAGATGGTTTTTATTTAGTTTGTTTTGTGAAAGTTTTAAAAAATTTCAACTAAGGCCAAGGGGCCAAAAAATTCACAAGCATCTCAATTTAGTGCATAAAATAAACATCCACTTAAATTAAATTTTTTTGATGTATTTTGTTTCATGCTAGATCATCTTTTACTTATGTGTTTTTCACAAAAAAAGGACACATGTATGCTCTCCCCCCATCCCCTTTAGGGAAATTATGTGACCAAAAGTGCTTATTCCATTTAATTGTGCCTTTGTCTAAGGCATGAAAATAATGTTTTTAAGGGTCTCTTTAAAACCTATATGGTTTGGGTGATTTAAACACAACCTTTAATGTTTGTTCACTTAGATCATTTATTTTATGAAACTTGTCTTGTGAGTGGGTGTGAGGCTCCTCCTCATGAGTTCTTTAGGGAAGATTTGACGTAGGGTTTTATCTCCCAGCATTATTTCGACCCAAATCTATGGTAGGGTATATAAATCAAGACACATATAATACTATTTCCAAGAGGTTGAGCGAATAACCTCTCCCATCATAATGAATATCTAATTCAAGTGTGGTTAACAAGGGGATTCTACTAAGAAGTACATGGATGGAATCACTATGTAATAGAATAGAATCTTGAATAATAAGTTAATCGATATGAAATCAATTGACATGAGCCATATCTATTAATAATCACACTTGGGACCATATATATGGTTAAAAAATTAAGTTTTAGAATAACCCCACTTGACATAGACATATTTTTTATGCAAAGTGAGTAGCCTGAAGTTCCATGTCATTGTAAAATCTCGTGGGAGAGTGGGGTGTAAAAAAACCCACTAATTCATGAACTTTTATTTTTGGATTAATAATTAAAATCATCCCAAAAGCATGTATATAGATGGTATTTAGTGATATGAAGTAACCTTGTCAGTTTAGGGCTTTGGACATTATACTTAGTTCTATTTGTCTTTTCCTTTACTTGTTTGGTCTTGATTTGATTCTAAAACTTATTTATAAAAAAAACACATCAATCAAACACATCTTTTGTCCACCATTTTATTTGAACAAGGATATGTTATGACGAACAAATCCAAATCATCTTTTACCTTGTTAAAAGTCCCCATTTGAAACATTGTATTTATATTGTCTAAATAACATGGTTAGGATATTCGTTTGAGTCTAAACCATTTTTCAAAAAAATCCAAGACCTTCACTTTTTTATTTTAATTTAGAATCTCACCTTTCTAAGTTCCAATCCCACATGTTAATTGGTTTTACATTTACACTTAGTTTGAATTAACTTGGGTATTATTTCCCATTTGGGTTGAAGACCTTTTTATAAACTTATCATCACTTAATTAATGTCAACATAGGTTATCTAGCATATCTCTCATTCTCTAAGTTATAGAACCAATTTTGTACTTCTTATCACCATGTGGAAATGTTGTGTTGCCTATTTGGTTTTAGTTTTATATTAGTAATTCTTTTTTGTTTTCACATCTTGAGTTTATTAGTTTGCATTGTTGATTTCCTCATCAGAAACAATCTCTTCTAATTTTCTAGTAATAACTCATTGAAGTTGTCCATAGATTTTATGGTATTGGTGTATCTTTAAACCTATGTTTGGTGTAATAGTTTTACTTTAAGTTTAAACTATATCATACCATCTTCTAATTTAATGTTTTCAACCCACTAAAGTTGAGTAATTTCGTGACCCATTTATTCTAATTGTGTAGTACTATGCCATTTCATTTTTATTATAGTCTCTTTTTACCTTGTCATTTTTTTAGATAAAATCAAAACACACACTTTTTATGTTTTAAAAATCTTTAAAAACATATAGATTAATATTCTAGACATGACACAAAGTTACGCTCATAGTGGGATCTCTTGGCCCTAGCTATGAGGATGAGAAATTTTATGATGGACAAGAAAATCCCATGGTATTTGAGCACATTCCCATGACTATAAGATCTAAAGAATATTATTTTTAAATCCAAGCCCTAGAGGATAAGGATGAATCACTCCTAAGGTTGATTAAATCTAGTGTTATATTTCCATTAGACTTTCGTATGGAATAATTGCATATCTTGGTTAGGGTATAATAATAATAATGAGAACAATACCTTACTCATATGGGGAAAAAAATGTTGATTATTATATTAAGGGAAAGTAAGTACTTATAAATTCAAAGCATAATAGTTAAGATCTTGTCACTAAGAACTTTGAAGATAAGTCAATGATATGCAAACCAACTTATTACAGACTTGAATGACTCTTTCATTGATATGTTAATACATAAAACACTTATAAGGAATGATTTAATGTGGTAAAACCAATAAAAACACTTTATTTCATAAAACACCTATGATGGATCTGTCTCAATTTAACAAACTAAGTCTCAAGAGGTTCTGAAACATGTTTCAATAGACACATAACATACATTTTTCAATCATTCATAACCTCTTGTTAATTCACAAAATCAAGGATCAAAACATTCAATACATATTGAGGATATTATTTAAAATAATTTTTAAATTTCCTCTCAACCAACACGTACTTTTGTGAATAGACCATTAACTCCCAAAAATCAATAAAACACTTATAATTCAAGGTGATCGACTTTAAGGAATGTTTATCAACCTATAAATCACAAGCTTACTTAATAAACTCAAGGGGAAAATAAAAACAAGGTTTTATATAATAAGGTATATATCCCTAAAAAATATATGTAATAAGGACACATACCACCCCAATAAAATTATATTCCACCTACCAATGCACCAAACATGCAAGAGTGGAATTCCATAACAGAAATTATGTCAAGATTGGAGATAAAAAATAGAATAAAGAAGTATAAATTTGATGAGATATGTCCATATATTTTAAATTTTAGTATTCTCCAAGTCCCCTTTTTTCCTTATTTTTAGGTGCCCAAATTTGACAAATACAAAGGGAAGGGTGACCCTTGTGAAGACATTCAGGCATTTTTTGTATTATGCCAAAAGGTAGGTTATAATAGAATTTATTTTATTCATTTGTGATCCAAAAATAAAAGATTTTGGTTGAAATATATTTAAATAACATAGAATTAACACAATAATAATGCTTTCTTTGAGAAGAGGTGTTTTATTACTCATAAGATTGCAAATATAAACATATGCTTATCTCTGAGAAGAGATGTCTGATCTCTTTCTTGGGATACATATTTATTTATACATATTTTGAAGGTAAGAGGAGGATGTGGAAGGTCACAAATATCAATGGAGATGGAGTGGTTCATCTTTCATGATTTAAAATAACACAAAATTTGAGAAATTACTATTTTTAGAAACTTTCTATTTTTAGACAACGCTATTAAAATTGAAATTTAGGGCACTTCCATTAGGTTTTTATGGGTAAAAAACCATAGATCATATCTACCTACAATATAATTCCATTATAATTTTTCTTATATTTCTAATGGTTCAAATGGGGAGTGAAATAGAGATATGGTTCAAAAGTTATGGCTCTTGGAAGTTCTGCCACCAATTGGGGTAGAACCATTACTCAAATTGTCACCTAATTTGTTGTTTGGATCAGTTTATTTCTGTGAAATTTAGTGGCACAAGATTTAAACTAGCTTTTTAAATTACCCAAGGGATTATTTATGGATTGGTATTATCTATCTTAAAAGTTCATTAACCACTTTTATTAAAATATTTAGCATGAATTAATTATTTTTGACTTACGTAAATCCAAATAGTTGGATGGAGAAAACTTCAAAGCATATTTATGGTGGTGGAGAGATTTAGCTGGATTTTTTTGAACATAATTTTATAGATAAATAATTGGCCAACATATTTTCATATAATTTACACCTTGAGGTGGTGCACAATCTATGGCTTGTTTTTGCAAACACATTTAATGAAATTATAGCTAAGGTTGTGTAGATTGAGAAGGCACTTATCACCAAAATCCTTGTTAAGATTTATTCATAGGGTCACACATCAAATCAGACCTAATATCCTATCCAAAATATTTCAATAAATTAACCCAAGTAGTTTAATAAGAACAAGAACATGGTAGGTAATAGGGTGATTAAATCAAGACATGTGTAAATGATGTAGGCTCTACCAAATCTAAATGTGCAATTAACTCCCCCTAATCCACTAAACACTTTGAAAAGAGTCCTTCCATGAAGGTTCTTCAATAACAACTTTAAAGTCTTCAGCAAACTAGTAAATCCTTTGGAAGCAGTGTTCCAGAAGCTCATAGTAGCTAATTTTATTATGTGACCTATACCGTGGCCATTACCTAAAGATCAACCCATACCCAATTGGTATTGGGAAAATGAATTTTATAACTTCCATCATGTTTTCAATTATGGTGCTTATCAATGTGTATAAATTTTCAACCTTATTAAATTTTTGATTTAAAATGGTGAATTTGAAATCAAACTTGCATCACAAAACACTAATCAAGATATGGGCATAAAAAAGATCTATTTCCTCAACATAATCAACAATTAGTAAGGAAGAATTAGAACCAAGGATAAAATAGGTGGCAAAATCAAAATCAAGGTTAAAATTTAACCAACATGATCATAATCAATATCATAACACCCATTCTAATAATCTAGGTTAAAATAACATGCCTTGTGACTACAACAATACTATGGGGCATATTTATACAAACCACATTACCACTATCACTTTTAAATCCCATGAACCATCTTGTACTCCTTATAGTATTGGACCCATTTTTATAGGGTTAACACCCTCTCCCTTGGGTAATTCCATGTCAACTTTGAGCAATTACATTATGCCTTAGTTTGCATGGGTTACTATCTCTAGACCCCATCCTTATTCTAATTATGATGGCTCCTAATCAACTAAAAATTGATAAAATGCAACTAGATGCTCATAAGCCACCCTCCAAGGCCCTTTTCTCTCATTTTATAATTATAATGGCTCCTTACCACCTCTAGGTTGTGTAATCAAAACTAGATGCTCATAAGTAACTCTTTAAGGTCCTTTTCCTTCTTCTATTGGACCTAATATGAAAATTGTGCCTTCAGATCCAAAGACAAACATTATTCTTGACAAGGCTAAACCATCATATCCTACTATTGAAAAGTGTTATAGTCTATCAGACCAACTGAGTAAAACCCCTATGCATATTTTTATTTTAGATCTTTTGTATACATCTAAAGTACATATAACTATTTTTAATGACATTTTATAAAAATCTACTATTCCACAAGATATTAATCATTAATGGTTCCAAACACTTGTGTGACATTTTTATTCATTTTGATAACTCACATTTGATCAAAAAGACATGTCCTCTCTTGGTCCTAGCTATAATAATCCCTTGTATATTAAGGTCATCATTGAAAATCATAAGATTAAGTAGGTTCTTATAGATAAAGGTTTGAGACTGAACATAGTGTCCCTCAAATTGTTATAGATATTGGGATACATAAACAAGGACATTCATCCAGAGATGATCACCATAAAGGCTTATGACAATGCCAAGAGGGAGTCTTCCAGTACCATTAATTATTCAATCATTGTTAGGTTTGTGTCCCATCACACTTTGTTAATATTATGGATATAGAGTTACCTTATAACATAATTGTTAGTCATCCTTGGATCCATGAAGTACAGGTTATTCCATCATCCTTACATCAATGCTTTAATTTTCCCCACAATGAGATGGAGGTCACTATTCCCACTAATCTGTTGCCTTATCAATATTTCAAACATATAGAAGCTAAGTTTCATAATTATAAATATTATTCTAGTTTTGAATTAGTTAAAAAGAAGAATAAGAAAATATTTTTGTATCCACTAAAATCTAATTATATCAACCCTAGTGATCTTGCTTCCACTTCAACTGATTGATTTCCCACAACTCTTGTAAAATAGGTTGTTATATAAGATGTGGGAATTTATAGGTACCATATTAAGGATGCCTTCCATGTTGCTAAGTTTTTGAAGTCTCCTGAAACATTTGGTAAACCCAAACCTTCCAAAAGACCTAATAGACCCAGCATGATTTGGTAATATAAGAAATAAATAAGGAAACCATTGATGGTATTTGTACCTGCTACTTCACCAAAATAGGATTGAGAGGCTTTCATTGAAGGAGACTAGTTATATTCTAATGGCATTGTTGATTGTTTTCATAATCTAAAATATCCCATTCCTAACTAGATTATGGATAATTTTGATTATATAGGAGAAGATCTTAGCCCATTAGCATAAGGAATAGTAGAACCTTTATTAGTTGGTATACCTAATTTGAATCATGGTCTTAGATTTATACTTCCTAGGGGTGACCTCATTAATTTTGATAGTGATTACTTTGAATCAACTAGAGATGAGACTCCTAACAGTGACATAGCATCCCATTATAGTCTTTTCAATGAGCTTGCTAGCACATAATTATTTGATTTAAATGCCATTATGACCCTAATACCCCATTATTCCCTATGCCTTCACCATATCAAACTCATTGATTGGGAACAAAAAAATTTAGTCATACACCTTGATGAATTCCATAATGAAGAATCAATTGCAAAGTATATGGACCTCAAAGATGGATTGTCAATTGGCAATCATAAACAAGTCTTTAATTTTTATTTTGATCCTTATGCCTAATTTAAAGAGTACACAAAATTTCTTGGTCATCAAAAAGATAAAACATTAATATCTTCAGGTGAAAATATCTTTGAGATGCTCATTGGTCAGGAAATAAGTAAATAAAAATATAATCCCTTAAGTGAAAACCTATTTTAGGCACTCGCAGATGAGAAAGTTTGCTCATCCCAAAAGGATGAATAGGTTCCATCAAATCCTAGTTCTATATCTATTAATATCATTACATCAAAACAATAAGTATTTGAGCATATTGGTCTTGACTTTCCTAATATTTTTCTAGTTGGTCATTACCTAAATTGGTGGAAATAGATTCCTCACATTATCTAGAGCTATGGGAGGAACCATAAGAAATTATAGTATAACAAGATGATCATGATCACATATTGCCTAGTATTTTAGAAGATGGTTCTACACTCCTTATATAAAATACTATTGAAGTGAACTTGGGAACATATGATAATCCCAAAATTGTTTACCTTGAAGTTTCTATCATTGATGAGGAGTGAAAACACATTCTATCCATTTTGAAATATTTTATTGATATTTTTGCATGGGCAAATTTTGACATGCCAGCCTTAGAGCTTCACTTGGTTGTACATCACCTTATTATTCATCTAGATACCAAACCAGTCAAAAAAATTTGAGAAATATGCATCCATGCATCACTATTTTGGTAAATTATGAATTGGAGAAGCTATTAGGAGTAAGATTCATTAGACAACTAGATAATTTTGAATGGATATCCATCATATTTCTAATCAAGAAAAATCCACATGTTATACATCTTTTTAATTATTTTAGATATATCAATAAAGCATGCCCTAAGATGATTTTCCTCTACCTAAAATTGGCATTATTATTGATTATAATGTTGGGTATGAGATGTTGTCCCTTATGGATGAATTTCTTGGATACAATCAGATCAAGATATCTCAAGAAGACCCACACAAGATTGCATTCACCACCCCATGGGAAACATTCTATGATCAAGTCATACCATTAAGATTGAATAACTCTAGATCCACTTATCAATGTGCTATGATTGTTATCTTCCATGACATGATGCACGATATTGTTGAGTATTATGTCAATGACATCTTAGCTAAATCAAGAACACATGTTGGACATCCTAATGTTCTATGGATAATTTTCGAGATACTTCATGAGTATAAGGTCTGATAAATTCTTAAAATTGTGTCTTTAACATCACTTTAGGAAAATTACTAGGGTTTACTATATCATAAAAAGGGATTTAAGTCAACCTTATTAAGGTTAAGGACATTGTTGAGATGCCTCCACCTTCAAATCATAAGCAACTCTAAAGCCTACATTGGAAGATATAATCTATTTGTATGTTCATTTCACAATTAGAAAATAAGTGCCACCAATTTACACATCTATTGAAAAAATGAGTCACATTTCAATGGGAGAAATAATGTAAACTATCATTTATAAAGATCATTACATATTTGGCCAGCCTGCCAGCTTTGAGATTACTAACAACTAGACAACCATTGCTTCTTTACATTTCAATAAATAAGCATACAATGGGGGAACTTTTGTCCCAACATGATGATTTAATCTACACATTGGTGGCTTATAAACATAATTATTTGACCATTGAGAAGGTTTTTAGCTATGGTGTTTACTTCCCAAAAGTTATGACACTACATGTTGAATAATAAAACCATTGTTATTGCTAAGTTAGATCCTCTCAAATTTTTATTATCCAAAGCATATCACATAGGCTACATGGCTGAATGGGTCATGATCTTAAGTGAATTTGATGTTTAGTATTATAATTAGAAAGCTATTAAGTGTTAGGTTATTGCAAATCAACTTGTAGAGGCACCTATTATAGACACTCAACCACTTAGAGTCAACTTCCCAAATGACTCTATTATGATAGAAAAAGAAGTGTAGAATGAACTTGAATAATGAAAACTATATTCTATTGGTTTCTTTCATGCCTTATGGGTATATAGCTAGCATTTTCTTAATACACCACAAGTGAATCTGATTCCTAAAGCATTTTAAATTAATTTTCATTGTGCCAATAATATTGCTTAATATGAGGCAATTATTACAAGAGTTCATCTTGAAATATAGTAGGATATCTAACACTTAATGGTATGTGGTGATTCCCAATTGATTATCAATAAAACCATCAATTAGTATAAAACTATAGATGACAAGCTTATTCCTTACAAATAAATTATGGATAATCTCAAGACTCATTTTAAATCCCTAAAGTTTGACCAAGTACCAAAGGCCAAAAATAGATATACCAATGCAATGGAAATAATTGGGTCCATGATATAGAGTAATATTAACACTAAAGAGTATCAATTTCTCATTGATAATCTTATATAGCCAACTCATGTCTTTCTAGATTGAAAAAGGGTATGTACCATTGTTGGTCCCAATACCCCACCTAAACTACCTTCATTCAAAGACTTTTATAATTATTTTCATGATCATGTTTTTCCCCTGACCTTAAAAATAATCATCAAAATATTTTACTTCATCACATATCTCATTATTCCCTCCTTGTAAGCATGATTTATAACAAAGGTTATGGTGGAACATTACCTCATTATTTATCTTGGGGAGAATCCAAGCTAATGCTTAATGAGGTTTGTGAAGGAATGTATGAGGCCCACACCAATGTTATAGTCTTAGCTTAAAATATCCTCATAATAGGTTATTATTGGTAAAAAATGGAGATAGATGCTTGAAATTATTTGAATAAGTGTATTACTTATCAACATGGAAATTTGACACATGCGACTTTTTTACCACTACAACCAATCACTACACCATGGCCATTTTATACTTGGGGCCTTGATCTCATTAGGAAAATAAACCCAATATCTTCAAATGGACATAAACATATTTTAACTGCTATCTATTATTTTTCTACGTGGATTGATTCCATTTCTCTCACTTACATCACCGAGAGGTAGATTGCCAAGTTTACACATTATCATATCATTTGTCGATATGGTATTCTAGCCTAAATTATATCTAATAATGGTGGATAAATTATAAAATAAGAGATTAAATCTATTTGTGCATAATTAAAAATCAAGCACAGTAAATCCAAAACATATAACCTACAAAGCAACAGATAAGCTGAGGTGTCAAATAAAATTATTGTTGTTACATTGATGAAGATTATCAATGCCATTGGTAGTAATTGGCACTTCAGAAAATTTCATACCTTTGGGATTATCATACCAATCATCAAACACCTATATAAGCTACTCCATAATTATTTATTTATGGAATAGAAGCCATTATCTTAATTGAGATCAAGCTACCTTTATTATGAGTATGTTTGGTAAATATTGAAGATGATGAAGATTATAAAGTCTCCAAGTTTTAAGAACTAGAACTCCTTGATGGTAAAAATTTGGCTACACTATAAAAATTACAAGCTTATCAAAATAGATTGTGGATGAGCTAAAACAAGCACATTCTCCCTTGGGAGTTTGAGATTGGTGAACTAGAAGAACACAAATGTTGAATTCAAAAAAAGGGCAAGTTCTAACCCAATTGGCGTGTACCCTATGTTATCACAATAAATTATAGATCAAAGGAATATTGATTGGTTACTCCAGATGTAAAATAACTTTCAAATACCATGTACATTATGCATCTCAAGAAGTTCTACACTTTATATCTATTTGAACCATTATTTGCAATACACTTTACGTGGGGGCAACATGTGTTGAAGTTATTTTATCCAACCATTATATCCTAGACCATCCTCTTTCGGACCATATTCATTTTATTTTGACATACCATGGACCATTCTCATAAGATCCATATTATTTTATGACTCTAGATAGTTGAAGCTTTGGAGTATTTGCACATTAGATCATTTATGTTCCATCTTGAATCTTTTTATCCCACCCTAGATCATCCTCTTTTGGACCCTACTCATTTTGGATCTTATTTTTAAAACCAAATTATTTTCATACCCTAAGCCATTGTAACCTTGACATATTTTATCCCTTAACCAATTATGATCTTGATTATGACTCATAGGCATTATGGACACATTCAATGCTAGTTCTATGAAGTAGATCAACATGGATAATATTTTGTAGCTTTTTATAGACAAGTGAACATGAATTCATCAATGCATTGTTTTTGATGTTTGAATGGTTCTTAAAATTTATCTAACATTGAATAATATTTTATTGTTATTTTGATACTATTTGGTAGGCACTATTGCCTTAATAGGATCTCATACTTACCAATTTATGAGCATGAACCATGGTAGCCTTTGAACTCTTACCAATGGACGTGCATCTCATAATATAGGTAGTTATTTGGACATTTTTTTAATATTTTATTTCTATTACTTATCCCAAAAATTAAAAAAAACATTAGACAATGATAAAAAAATAAACAAAATCATTGTCTTGTGCTTTTTGTTCATTCTACTTGTCCCACACATTTGTTGTTGTACAAGACCATTACATTATTTCTTTTATAAACATTCATAATTTTTTCTTATCCTCACTTTTATTCTATCCCATTTCCTAAGAGAGCTAAATTTGGCTTGAATTTCATGTTGGATTTTGTGTTCATGAAACTATGTAGCTAGTGTCCACTTATCTTGTACATCTAGAGTCAGCTCGGCCACCCCTTTTATTTTCTTCATTTCCCCCATTGTGTTGTCTTGTTGTTTCCATATCACTTGGTGGCCACTTTGTGTTATTCAATCTTATTATATTTTTTTATAAAGTAATTCCTCGACTGCATGTACATGAATGTTTTTTTCCTACTCACACTAACATTATAACTAAATCTTGTTTGTGTGTGTTTATTTGATTTTTATTTTTCTTTCTTTTCTCTCTATTTATTCTATTTTGGTGGTTTTCTTCATTTTTATTATATTGATTTTTGTTTCTTATTTCTTCATAGTATTTTAGATCACTATTTTGTCTTATTCATTTGTTTTGTTTTCCAAAGTACATCTTATTATTTACACATGGATATTGATTATTCATATCTTATTTTCATGTTGCTTATTAAGTTATTATTGATTTTATTTTATACATTCTTATTCCTAACTAAATCTTGATTGTTCATATCTTGATTTTATGTTGTGTTACATTTATGTATTTTTTAATGTTTATCTTTATTTTTCCTTAAATGTAAATAAATGTAACTCTAGTCTTGGTAGTTCTTATTGTTATCCTTAGTTATAAATATTCACATTTGAACTAGCTCATCACAATTGAAATGAAATGTCATTATAGGTTACTCTTACTTATGATGCATAATTTCATTTTGATATAGTAAGCACCAAGTGTTTTAGATCCAAGTCTTAAAATCAGTGTAGCTCTGGAGATTAGATCTCAAGTGCACCAGTGAAACTATAAATCCCATGGCTTATGTACTAGACTCTATGCAAGACATGCATCTCTTGGAATAAATTACAAGTCTAATCAAATTGTGGTTCATTTACTGATATTCATCATTTCTCATTCCATTTTATCGCTCTTATATGTGAACTACATTGGCTTGAGGTCCCTCTAGACTATGTAGGTGTCACATGGATACATAACATATCTTGGGGTAACTTGGCCACCTTTATTCTTCATTTCATCACTTTGTGTATCCATGTATCCCAGCTTTTTGGTGGCTTCTTCAAGTCATTAAACTATAAAATCTATGTTTGTGCCTACTCATATTTAATATATGTATTAAGTTATATCCTTAAGCTATTCTTCCAAATTTTCCCTAATGGGGCACAACATTTTTACCAATCATTGAATCAAATCAGCCGTATAGGTTAGTGATCAAAATTAGCCTTATTAGGGCCATATTATTTTATCAACTAATAAAATTTTCTATATTAGGGCACATAATTATTTATTTTCCATAGATACATGATCCCCTATTTATTATAATTCAAATCTATATAGAATTTTTCCCTCATTGAAGCAATATCATAATGTGCAACTTATTTTGGGATTGATCATTCCTTGAGCATGCAGCTTTCACCCTAGCTCTGGGTGTGTTCAAAGTGCATCACTTATAAATTTGGATTGTATCCTTACCATTACCCCCACCTTTGGGGCCCATTATATTATAATTATATTTTGATCACTAATAATCAATGTGTGCAAGCATTAGCTTAGTATGGATTTAATCTTATCAATCAATTAATTTCACTTTCTCTCTCTTTTCGAGAGTCCATACTTCTCTTTCATTATTATATGTCCTCTCAAGGGGGAATCATAGGTCATTTCCTTTAAAATTATTCTCAATATATATTTTATTTTAAAATATGTTTCTTTGCCTAAATGTCTCACCATGCCTTCTCAAATAGGGGGAAAATGTAGACATCCAATTCCTCACACCATTGTGTTGAAATTGTCAATCTTACTTTAAATGACTCAAATGTACAATTTGGGCCAAACTAACTTAAGTGTCATAAATGGTTTGAGCTTATCATATACAAGTGATAATTTAGGCTAATGTATCACTAAATTGGATAATACATTTTATGTGATTATTAACTTTTCTCAAATCATTGTGAGTCAAAATGATGAAAACATAATTAGATGCTCTAGATCACTTAATTTTTATAATTTAGAAGCACACGACATGTGAATGTGTTATTTCATGTTGACAATGTTCAAAATGGGGTATTGGTCTATATGCAACTAACATTTTCTTCTAATTCCACTTTAGTAAAATTATGACCCAATAACTTGACATTAGGACCAGTTTAATTAATAGTGTGCAACCAATTTTGAAATAATTACATAAAATTTTATTAATCTCACTTACGTAAATTAATCCAAATTAAGAGATTAAGTGGAAAATTCATGGAAGTTATTGAATATATTTTAATTGGAAATTGATTCTTAATATATTCATCATCAAATGGCATCATTTATGGGGTGGCATCTATAAGCCATAAATGTGAAAAATATCAAGTTTAAGGACTCCCATGCATTTTTAATGCCTTTTCCTTCCAAATATTTATGAGGGTATTTATGTATAAATTATCCAATATTTAATTAATTCATGGCCACACATATTGATGTCAAGATAGATGGTTATGGTTGATTTTGTTCAAATTCAAAAATCTATAAATATGAAGGCCAAGACCACCATTTTAAAGCTTCATTTGTGTAAACTTATTATGAAGAAATATATCCATAACCTTTCTTTGTGTGGTGTTATAATTCTTAATTTATAATAGGATAGTTTCAAGATAGGCATAATATTGATTAAATATCATCAGCCCGTTTCGTTGGTTCACTTAAAATGATGGAGGAGCTTTGCCATGCATCATTACTAAAGACTTGAGCAACAAATCAAGGGGAAAATCATGTTTTGATCTATATTTTGAGAATGGGAAGCTCTTGGGAAGGTATTGTTTATGTTAATTCTTTCAATAGCTCTTAATTATCATTTTCAAAACTCCATCAAAAGAGTTAGGTTAGCTAGTTATGTTCTTATGCATTTTTATTGAGTTTTATTAACTAATGCTTGATATAAATCACTTTTGGTTCCATATATATAATATTATTTTTGAATTTTTATGATGTCTTTTGTATTTTTTTTATTTTTTGATGTTTTTGGGATTTTTGGGTTTTGTCTTTTTTAGGTATTTTTTAGATTTTGAACAAATAGAACACAGATATGAGTAGTAAGATTTATATGAACAATATCCATAATAGAACAAAAAATAATGTATATTCTTTCTTAAAACTTATTAATATAGTTTTACAATTATTTTTTTAATGTTCTATTAATCAATCTCTAATCATGTATAAAGCTATCATCTAACCTATCTAATAGAGTAAAGCCTATGAGTTAGGGAATCCCTTGAAGGATAGAATACTCATATTTAATGAAAGTTTTATCTCATATGCATGTTCACACTATAAGGATGGAATAAAAATACATCAACTATGAAAATCATAAAAATGCCTAAATACAAAATACATAAGTTAAATCTAATCTATAAGTTACAAATATTTAAAAATTAAGGCTATTATTAGCAGATTAAAAATTAATAAAGTTAGAAATATACAACTAAAAAAATAAAAAAAACATGTTAACAAACTAATAAATAACCAAAAAACAAAATTAGAAAATAAATAAATGATCAAAACAAACTGACTAATAATTTAAATCTAAATCTAAACAAAACATACTAAAAATCCTAGAACTAAGAAAATAAAAGAACATAAATATGAAATAGAAAAATATGAATCTTGAAACAAGAGTTGTCTTAGTAGAAAATGGAATAAGATTTATTGAGAAACAATTTTCATGTATAAAATTTCTTTGAAAATACAACTATTATAATTTGAAAATATCAACAAAGTGTCGCACATGATGATGTAGGAATTATTATTAAATCTAAGTACTTATAATTCTAAACATATTACTACTTTTCTATAATCATCATAAGATATTAGACTATCTCTTTTAGGTGATTACTTTATAAACTAAATAGTAAATTTAGATATACCTATGTTAATTGAGTGGGTTACTTAACTCTCATAGAGTGTATTGTTGGTCTATCTGTAAAAGTTGTATCATCTTAGAGATGCTTCATAAAAAAAGAGAAATATGGATAACTTTGAAATAATTCAGAGTCTTTATAATACCTAGTATATGTTCCTCACTTTGTGATGTAACCTTAATCTCCTTTTAAACAATCTTCTCAAGAGAAGGTTTAAGAAAATAAGTTATAACTAACTTTAGTTAGTTATTTGCTAACTTTAATTGACTCTTAAAAGTCTATTATTTAAACTTTATAATTTAATTTTAAGCTCAAGGATTTAATAAATTCTTAAGATCAAACTTAAATAATTATAGACCAAATATAACTTCTAATGGATTGGACCCCCTAATCATTGTAAAACATTTAAAATAAATGTTCAACTATGTCAAACAAAATAATGAGTATAGAAATTTAAATATAATCAAATACCAAAACTATTAATTTACATATGCATTTCCATTTAATCCATCAAAATATATATAATCAACATGAAATATACTGTAAAAATATTAAGTTACTTCCATGGATCCAAATTAATGTTACCCTATCTTCTAAAACTCATATATTTAAACAAAGTTATTACTTTAGAATAAGAACCATAGATTGAATGTAACTATCATGTTGTTTAAGAACTTCATAATCACTGAAAATATATTAATTAGTCACTATATTATCATAACATCTCCCAAATCTCTTTACCAAATATCTAAATGTCCAAATAATTATTATGTCTATTTGGAATTTCAAACTTTGTTCACAACAATGATTTTAATATGGATAATAGATTTCAATGATAATGTCTATGAAAATTATTCCATCATATATCCATTATCATATATTAAACCAAAATTTAACATAAGCCATCTATGAACACTATAAAGCAAACAAGTTGTAGCAAAAGTGATAATTCATTCATAGATTACTCAATTTGCATCCATTTAAAACCCATCTAAACTTCATAAGACAAAATAAATTTATGTAGATAAACAAATTCAACATAAAATTTCATATGATAATATTATAGCATTGTATGTTAACATTTTTTCATTTAACTACAAAACTAAATTATACAAATTACCCATGTTCCTTTTCGTGAATTTATAGACATCATTTATTTAAATATTTTTTTAGACTAAAGGATATGAAATATAAAAATATCATGAGTAAAAAATAATTTTTTATCTAATTCAAAAGTCATTTTTTCTTGTCTCATGGTTTGGATGAATTTTACATTTAAATGGCCATCATATTGTGTAATATATGGTCTACAGAGTTGGTCATTTGGCTGTCAAATTTGACATAATTTTTTTTATAGGTGAATAGAATATATTTTTTTCACAAAAAAAGGAGTTTTAAAAAAATATATTCAAAAATCAAACAGTCTTTAAATCTCTATTATGAAAAGCTAATGTAGGATTCATTTGAAAAAATAATGTTTTAAAAATCACATATCAATATCTCATAAATTTATCAAAATTACAAGCAAATAGATATATAATAGAAACTATTTTTTGATACTTTCAAATGTTTCATAGACTCCTTAAGACCACAATCATATATATGGAAATTATTGGCCCATAAATCAAACCTTAAAGACTTAAATTAAATCTAAAATATAAAACCTTTGCTTGCACATCTTTAAAATTATGAAACCATCTCAACATTTTTGTAAACCAACTCAAATGTCTATGAGCTTCATAAAATACACAAATAATAACATGAAGACAACACAAAAATATAAGCTTGATATTTCCATTTGAGCTTAAACAAAATTGTAACTTGTTTATGGAAATAATTATTATTGAGGTAAATAAACATACCATGATCATAATAAACTAGATGCACAAAACTCGAAACCTCTATCTTATTCCTTTTCCTTGCAACAGAGCTTTGTTACTACTTGAAGGCTTTAAAAAATGATCATCTAAATGTAAAAAACCACCCATTTTATGAAATAAGTGAGAAATAACTAGTTTCGTCTATGTGTTTATTAATTATATAATATAATATATTCTATTACTAAATTAGTGGTTTGGTTAACTCTTATTAATTTTCTCCAAATTTAACAAACACCAATATTTCCTCCAAATCCTTACTAATAATCAATATATGATGCATGTACCAATTTTATTAGTGCAAAAATATCTTACCATTTCAAAAAAAAACCCAATGAAATATTCAAAGAATAATTATACTAATTGTATTTACCTTATATTAATTGAAACATATTTGGTGGAACCACTAATTAACTCTGGTTGAGTTCGAACTTGAATTTCATCCTAGGATCTTCATAACTCATGCATTTGTTATATATGATAAATTTTGGATCCACCACCTTAGGAAATATGTTTCATGATGAACCTTTAACAACTTATTCCTTTGGTTTAAAACTTAGGCTTTAAATCTAAGTAATCTTTAGACATTCATTGTAATATTTTTAATATATCTATTGGGTTTAAATCAAGCATGTCGTATTAATATTTTCATGAAATAATCATAAATTACATGAATGAAATGTGATAATATCAAAATATTATAAGAACTGGAGATGATATAAAAATATCATATCATTGAAACCTTTATGAATCTTGAAAACCAAATAAATGAATCACAAGAGAGATTTGAACAATTACTATATCAAAATTTCAAATCAACCTACTCATGCAAAACAAACCCAATAATGCAAATCTCTTCAAACATCTATATTAACAAAAAAAACTACATTGTTTATATATAAAAAATGTAAATTGAAACTAACCAATGTCATTATTCAAATGACCAAGTAAAAATATTCACAAATATCAATCTGCACATCTTAATCATATAAGTATTGAATATGTTTTCATTATATCACACATATGCTTTTGAAACCACTTATTCACATTCAAGTAAAAATTCAATGGAATGTGATAGTAATTATAATTATTTAACATAATAATGTGTATTAAAAATTAAATCAAATGACTTAGGCACTTGTAAACTATATTAGATTTTAAGACACTAAGTCATCAATATGGAAAAATATATAAGTATACTCAGATTTTTAGAAAAAGAAAAGGGTGTCGAAAATAGGATTAAAACTACTATATTTTGTTTACATAAAATAAGTGTGGCTCCACAAACTCCTTGGAGTAATACACTTCCTTAATAAATTAAGCATTGAAAATACTTGATCTATTTTGGAATGTTCTGTAGGTATCCATGATATATGGAAAGTAAAATGTGTCTAATTTACATAATTATGATGTTAATATACCAAGAATTCCATATATATCCAAAATTTGTGTCTATAGCTAGCTTCATGAGGCGTACTTCTCAGCCAAGTCATCCAAGTCTCTATCATCCCTAGCCATAGCTTCCTTTATACTCTTTGCCTCTAAATTTTTTTCCTTAATTATGAAGATCATGTCCAATATTCTTTTGTTGTCTCTACCAGACTAGCCTTGGCTCTTGCTCCTAAATGACTACATTACCAAAGTGACCATATATTTGTATTAAACATCAACAATGATACTAAGGGTAGTGGTCTTGGTAATATTCACTAACATATTTCTTAGGAGTTGCTCAATTCTAATGATCAATACTTTATCATCCATCAGAAGCCTATTGAAATTCCTTGTCTAAACACCTAAACCTTAGACCTTATCTACTATTATTTCCAATATGGTGTTCAAATGAGCTAAGTTAATAGTTTTGAACTTAGGAATCTTGTTCCTAATCCAAATGTTAATGAGATCCCTTACTTGGGTCTCTACTTTTTTCCATTCTATTATTAATCCCCTAGATAATTCATCTTATTAGCTTAGGGCATCCTGCCTTAGCTTTATTGAACTCAAAGAATTAAACATATTAGATAATTAGGCATCAAACATATCCATCATGGCATCAGGTATTAATAAAATGGCTTGTATTTTTAGGTTTTCATTTTCTCTTTCAAAATTTTGGATTCTTTGTTTCTTCCCTTGGATACCAACATTTTCTTGAGCTAATTGAGCCTAAATCAAGCTCTCAACATCCTCCTCATGGATATGAGCTTCACTAAGTTATTTCCCTCCTATAGGGGTTAGACCTATAAAGGTCTCAACCTTTTTGAAGGTGAATTCCTCAAATCTCACCATGGATTTCTTAGTGGTGATCCTTTCCAATAAATTTGTCTCTAGATTAAACTACATGGTGGTGGATGAACCTATAAATTTTAGAGGCTTTGCGACCTCTACACCTATGCTACTTGATACTCCTAGAGCATCCATTTTCTTGCTTTCTAGTCTTAGAGTGACCACAATCCTTCTTTCCTCCTCTTTTTTAATTATATCCCTAATCCATGGCTTAATTTCATCATGTAATTTAATGTTTGTAGCTTTTATTATGGCCCATGAATGGGAGAGATAACGGATTTTTACAATTTCCCATAAATAAACCAATGAGGGATGACTGGTCCATGAATGGGGAATTAATTACTAAAGAAGTTGATCTCACTAGTAGGATGTGTGAGAGTCAACCTTGGTATTTTATATATAATAGGGACCAATGCCATTTCTACCTTCCTCTTCTCTTTAGGTGTCAATGGGACCACATATAGAACAATCTCTTTTCCTTTCTCTTCTCAAGCTCCCCTGCTTGGATTTGAGTTTCTTCATTTTTTTCCCCTTCTTCATCTATGTCAGATGCCTCTAAATTTTATTTGAGGTCACCCTCAAGTGTCTCATCTATTTCTAATTCAATAATATATATATGCTTAATTTGGGAAGGTGGCCTTTGTGGCAACGACAAGGATGAGTGTCCCTCTCTAGGTCTCTTTTTCATCTTCTTTTTACCATGGCCTTGCTCTTCTTGACCTTGAGGTTATGGCTTCTCCACTTGAGGTTGTTCATATAATTTATCTAATGGTCTAAGAAGTAAGTGATATTAGAGAGGATGCATCTGCCATACCTCTCCTACTAAATTTTTATATTTTATCAATCTGTGCTCAAGCTTGATGTTATTCCATTTGATCTAGGCCAACACTTCTTATTTATTTGCCTTAATGTAAATGGTGTCATTAACACTAAGATGATGCATATAAATAGGCTTGGCTATCATCTTCTCCATATAATTATCACTTACTATATTCTTGGGGTCCCACATTTTGAGTTCATCAAGTTGAAAACTAAATGAGCCCCTATGTTTGGACATGATTTCTACCTATTTCTAATCTTTAAAGATGATCCTTATAATAACTAGAGGGAAGGTATGGAGAATACCCTTCCTCTTCTCCTCACAAATTATATCAACTCCATTGATGATTTTGGAAACAATTTCTTCCTTATCCAGCTTGCTTAATACATACAAAAGTAATCTATATGGTAAGGACATCATTCCCTCAGTCTGATAACTATGTAGTCTAGTTAGAACCATATATCACCTATAATATCTACATATTTCATTATCAATGGATGGAATCTAGGCATGGTAAATCCTATAATATCCTCTACTATGGTTGGCTAGAC
Source organism: Torreya grandis (assembly GCA_037957365.1). Classification (NCBI taxonomy): domain Eukaryota; kingdom Viridiplantae; phylum Streptophyta; class Pinopsida; order Cupressales; family Taxaceae; genus Torreya; species Torreya grandis. The sequence goes on from JARHVA010000839.1 coordinate 1,207,168, forward strand.
ACACTCATAGATAAATTGCATGTGGTTCTTTTACTTAAAGATGTGAAATTTTGAGTAATGGTAGGAAATGGTGGTTCAACCTTATGGAAACTAGTTCTTAATGCTAGGGAAGGTGATGAAAGTAAGTAGGGTGTTAATTAAATATGAAATCATATATAATTGCTTGCTATTTTTCTTCTTAATGGAAAAAAAATGGTGACCTAGCTGAATATTGATTAGTTCTCCAATAGGAGGCATGAACATTTCTTCAATCATGAAGTACATATATGAAACCCTAGTCATTTTTACATTTATCATGGAAAGGGAACCTAATTATTAGTTTAATAGGGTCATGATTACCCTAATTCCCTCTTTTAATTATACAATGATAATCCTCCCTTTAAGTTCCCTAAGCATATTTTTCCCTTGGAGTAATCATGGTTAAAGGATTGTGTCCAAGTCATGCTTATTGGTCCATTCTTTGATTTAGGGAAAGTATACATGAAGCTTATGATGCTTGTAGTATGTTTCAAAGTTCATATGGGAGATGTATGAAACCTTATTATATTTCCTTTTATGGATGATCTAGTCATTATCTATCTTAAAATAAAGAAATACAGGAGCATGGATATCTATACAATAAAGCACCTCAGGCTTGGTAGTGGCAGAGTGAAGGCCAACCATTTTAATAATGACTAGGTCATATTATTTTCTATTTATAGTAGAAATATTCTATTGATGGGTTGTAATTCATCCACATCAATGAATATTTTAGATTGGTTATTTTTTCCACTGTTGAGGGATGTACTATCTAGCTCAGTGTCTTTAAATATCCTACCTTCATTAACTATTAATAGATAGAGCTTGGTCTCTTCTCTCAATTGTTGTTTGTGGGATTCCATAACTTCTACTTGGCTAATTTATTTACCTTGGATTGTAAATTGGTCTACGTGGTAGTTCTTTTGAACTCAAGAACATAATCAAGCTCTCTTTGGATCAAATTGTAACCAATTGATTTTGCTTGGGTCATTTTTATGAAAGGTTTAGGGTTGTTAAGCATAGGATATACTAAGAGGGTGGGTAAATAAGTATATAATATATCTTATAAAACTTTCCCTTAACCAAATTACACTTAATCAAACATTTAAGATATGTAATAAAACACAAACAATAAACACCACATAAGATAGAGAGAGACACCAGATATAACGTGGAAACCCAATGTGGGAAAAACCAAAAAGATAAATCTCAAGTATATGAATGAGCACCAACCCAAATAATATTCACAATAACTAACTTGTAGGAGCACCAAACCAAATAATATTCACAAGCACTAACTTGTAGGATCACAAACCCCTTTGCTAAGCACCAACCCACAGGAGCACCAACCCAAAAACTATTCATGAGTACCAACCCATAGGAGCACCAACCCCTTTGTTGAGCACCAACCTAACAAAAATTCATGATCACCAACCCACAGGAGCACCAACCCCTTTGCCAAGCACCAACCCAACAACAATTCATGATCACCAACCCATAGGAGCACCAACCCCTTTGCCAAGCACCAACCCAGCAATAATTCATGAGCACCAACCCACAAGAGCACCAACCCCTTTGTGTATACCACACACCTATCTCTTAATGTTTCTATCTCAAAAAATGATAGTTCAATACAACATATCTTTCCTCTCTCTCACCTTTGCTCTTCTAAGCTAGATATAACAAATACAAATCATATTCATCTCTCACAATTGGTCTTCTAAGCTAGATATTACAATATCAAATCAACCTCTATCTCTCTTATTACAAATGGCTTCTCAAGACTTTATTTATAGCTTTCCAAATGACCTTTGGCCTTCCCCCTTTGTGACCCTTCAATCCTCATGGAAAATGGTGCCAAACTTGTATGACCCTTCATATTCTTGCCTTTGAAAAGTCATGTGGTGACCCTTCATGACCAAAAATGTCCTTCCCACTTTTGTCCTTATCTTGGTGACTTTTCATATTCCTCAAAGTGTCCCTTCATCATAAATTGTGCCCTTCCTCTTTTGTCTTCACTTGGTGACTCTTAGAATTCCCCAAGATGACTCTTCATGGGAAAATTTGTCCCATCCTTCTTTTGTCTTTACCCCATGGCTCTTTGACTTCTCCATAAGCCCTTCTTTTGTCTCGTATGAAACCAAAAATATATTCATTAATATTAAATAAATATTAACTCACATTAGCCAAGATATATCAATTACAAACAACATTAAATGCAATTGGGCCTTTATCACCAATAATTCTAGACCTTTGACATCAATGACAATATTTCCAATAATATCCCCCTTTGTCATTGATGGCAACCTCAATCCTGAAACTACCACATCCTGTCACCTACACATACTATCATCTAAAAACATACAGTAACTCCCCCTTACTGTAGCAACCTATACCTATTCCTTGTACCTATTTCTACACCTGTACTTGTTATTCTCCCCCTTTGACATCAATGGCAAAGGGCCTACCTAGAGCTAAAACATAGCTCCCCCTCAACTGATGTTGAACATCAATGGCAGGAAGTAATAGAAATTACTCTCAACTCCTCTTGTAGATCTTTAAATGTATCTTTTGATCGTGCCTTTGAGAAGATATCTGATAATGCATATACATTGTTCCCTATCCTTTGAGCATCTACAATCAACTCATTTGAATCTTTTCTTCTAATCTCACATATTTATGACACTTTAATGTATATCCTTGATCACATATTTCACTAAAACTCAATAGATTATGCTTAAGACCTTTTACATATAAAACATTCTTAGTCTTAGTTATATAATCCAAACTCAAACTACCTTTTTTGGCTATCCTGGTAGTGGTTTTATCTCTGAATCTCACTGTACCACCATTGATCTTCTTTAGAGTAATGAACTTACTTTTATCTCATGTCATATGCCTTGAACATCTGCTATCAATTAACCATGGCTGATCCTTACCTCTTACATGCAGGGCTATCTGAACCATCATAAAATCTTTAGGTTATTTCTTCTACCATGAACATGTCTAAACCTTCCTCTTGATAAATGGAGATTTGAAACTCTAATCCTTCTTGACTAACTCAAACACACTTCTACAATACTGAGCTATGTGTCTCAAGTTGTTGCACTTGTAGCATACTATGGTCTCTTCATCAAAATTTGATAGAGGAGCAAAAGAGTTGTGGCTTCTACTTGAATCTACTTGACTTTCCTTCTCCTTATTTCTGAAATTGTTAGCTCTTTTTCTACATTCTAATTTTTTTTTACCATATCCATTACAATAAAAACAATAGCCATAAAAATAAGACCTATCTATATATCTCTGACCTAATTGTCTTTTGTAGCTTTGTTCTCTCTAGCCTTCTCTATTTGAAATGTCCTCTATATTTTTCACTTCTCCCCTTTTTGTTTCCTCTTTTTTAAGAGCTTCAACATAGCTCTTTTTATTTTCAAAACCGATCCCTGTCTTATCTGAATTTGCTTTTTGACTTTCCAATATCTTATTTAGCATGTTAGTGCTATCCTCAAATTTTGAATAATTAACTACTTTATCATTGACTGCTTTCCCAATATCTTCTTTTAAAGAGGCAATTTCAATAACATACCTTTGACATTCTTTTCTTTATATTTCCAACTATGCTATGAGATCTTCTTCATTCTTCTTGTCTTCTTCCAAGTGTGTTGTTAGATCATCAATAATTTCCTTTGACTCCTTTTCATTTTTCTCAATCTGGCACTTTAATCTTTGAATCTTCTTCTGAACAACTTCTAACTCTTCTAAGGCACAAATGATCTCTCCTTCCATATTCACTTCAGCTTCCTCCTCTTCTTCTTCTTGATCCTCTTCATGTATGGCCATGAATAGAATATCTTCTTCTGAATCAATGACTCCACTATTTTTGACTAAGCTAGGATCCTTAAAATACAAGCTCTTCTTCTCGAATCCCTTCTTGGATTTTCCTTTGAAAATTTTCTTGTATGTAGGCTTTTCTTCTTCATCATTATTACCCTTATTTGGGAATCTAGCTAAAAAATGTCCAATCTTTCCATAATTGAAACATTTAAAAGGTAATTTTACTTGATATTTACCTATTCCTCTTTTTAGCTTGCGAATGAAAAGTGCTCCATTGTCATCTTCATCATCACTAGAACTATCACTTGATTCTTGAATCTTAGCTTTCTCTTTCTTTGATGTCTTGAAAGCTACTTCTCTCTTTGAGGGTTTATCTTGTTCTGTCCACATCTCATATGCTATGAGAATACCATGAAGCACATCCATCTTTAGTTTGCCTAAATTCTTCATCTCCTCGATTACCGAAACTTTTGCATCATATCTCATTGGTAGAGATCTCAAAACCTTTTGCACCACCATTGACTCTTCCAACATTTCTCTAAGACCTAGAATTTGATTTATTATCTGATCAACTCACAAGAGATAACTTGTTATATCTTCATCTTCTTCCATTTTCAAACTTTCAAACTACCTTCTAAAAGTCTAAAGCATATCTTGCTAAACCATTCCATCAGCTTTGTAAATATTCTCAAGTTTTACCCAAGTTTCATGAGCAAATTGACATTGCATAACTTTAAAAAATTTAGATTCACATAAACCACATAAAATAGCATTTAAAGCTTTAGCATTACATTCACTTTCCTTCTTTTCTACTAGAGTAATTGTAGATGTCTGTGGCTCTTAATATTCCTCCACCACTGCTTTCCATATGTCAAATCCAAGGGCCATCAAATAAACCTTCATTCTCATGCTCCAAAAAGCATAATTCATCCCATCAAACAAAGGTGACTTATTTGTAGAAAATCCTTCCTATGACCTAGCCATCGTGCTTTCTTGATCTACCTTCAAGCTGTAAAACTTTTCAAAAAGGAACTTGCTCTGATACCAATTATTAAGCATGGGATATACTGAGAGGGGGGGGTGAATTAGTATATAATATATCTTTAAAAACTTTCCCCTAAACAAATTGCACTTAATAAAACATTCAAGATATGCAATAAAACTCAAACAATACACACCACACAAGATAAAGAGAGACACCAGATATAACGTGGAAACCCAATGTGGGAAAAACCATACAGAACAATCTCAAGTATATGAATGAGCATCAACCCAAATAATATTCGAAATCACCAACTTGTAAGAGCACCAACCCCTTTACTGAGCACCAAACTAACAACTATTCATGATCACCAACCCATAGGAGCACCAACCCCTTTGCTGAGCACCAACCCATAGGAGCACCAAGCCCTTTGCTGAGCACCAACCCAGCAACAATTTGTGAGCACCAACCCCTTTATTGATCACCAACCTAGCAACAATTCATGAGCAATAACCCACAGGAGCACCAAACACTTTGTGTATACCACACACCTATCTCTCAATATTGCTATCTCAAAAAATGATAGTTCAATACAACATCCTCTCTCTCACCTTTGCTCTTCTAAGCTAGATATAACAAATAAAAATCATATTCATCTCTCATAATTGCTCTTCTAACCTAGATATTACAATATCAAATCAACCTCTATCTCTCTTATTACAAATGGCTTCTCAAGCCTTTATTTATAGCTTTCCAAATGACCTTTGGCCTTCCCCCTTTGTGACCCTTCAATCCTCATGGAAAATGGTGCCAAACTTGTATGACCCTTCATATTCTTGCCTTTGAAAATTCATGTGGTGACCATTCATGACCAAAAACGTCCTTCCCACTTTTGTCCTTATCTTTGTGACTTTTCATATTCCTCAAAGTGTCCCTTCATGAGAAATTGTGCCCTTCCTCTTTTGTCTTCACTTGGTGACTCTTGGAATTCCCCAAGATGACTCTTCATGGGAAAATGCATCCCATCCTTCTTTTATCTTTAACCCATGGCTCTTTGACTTCTCCATGGGCCCTTCTTTTGTCTCATATGTAACCAAAAATATATTCATTAATATTAAATAAATATTAACTCACATTAGCCAAGATACATCAATTATAAACAACATTAAATGCAATGGGGATTTTATCACCAATAATGCTATACCTTTGACATCAATGACAATATTTATAACAAGGGTTTTAGAGCTTTAATGGTAGAATATATCCAAACTCTAGCTTATATGTGCCTTGGATTTGATTTGGACCTTTTCCTTTATGCTTTTGCATTTATGAGCCCTCAACATATTTTATTTGTCTATTTTTACTTATGTGGCTCTTATGTGGTAATGATTTAGACCTTTCATGGCACTTTTAATAAATTCTTTTGAGCACTAGCCATTTGTATTTTAAATACCTTATTTGCCTCACTTTGTTAGATTAAACTCCTATATTGGTGTGAGCCACTAATTGTGATCCAAGGTCTTACTTGTTATAGTTCTAGTGCCTTGTAGCTATACCACTCGACACCTCTATAGGGCTTCTAATTTTTTTTTGAAAATTCATTGGTGTTTTCATGCCATTAGATCATGAAACATGATGAAGTGAGGATTGTTAGATCATCTATTAGTTTTGATTGGAATGTGCTTTTAACACATGTCAAGCTTATAGGATGTTGGGACTTCATTGAAAAGTCTATGGGGTCTTCATGTTATTAGATTATCTACTCATAATGAGGCATGAGTCATTGATCTATAAAGATGCCCAAGATTTAAGTTATCATATTATTAAGGTGGGACTTAGGCTTAAATTCTTTATGCTAAGGTTTATTTCATGTCTATTAAACATGAAATAAACTTTAGGCTGAACTATTTTATGCCTAAGTTTTTTGGATTTATACAAAGGATACCATGGATAAATGTTTTTAGGCCAAATTGTATGTTGTGTTTAATAAAAACAATGTATACTTTGGGATAAAATATTTATGCCAGGCCTATATAATATGCTCAAAGGGGGTTAAAGAGATATAATGGTCTAATGTCAAATAGGGATTTATTATATTAACAAACACACTAAAACCTTTGGTAAGAAACACTTGATCTAAGTTTTACGTAATAAAGACTCTTTTAAAATAAGACTTAGTAAAAGTCTATAGTTTAAGGTTCATGGTATTTGAATAAAATACAATGGGCACCTTAAAGTATATACTTAGACTAAGTATATTTTGCATATGATTAGACCATAAGACCATTTCCATATTTGTAGATTGAAGATTTCCAGTGTTTGAGCATCTTCTAAGGGCCTCCATTAATCTACATGGTAATTTATGATTTTTCTAGAAACATATTGGAGTGTATTTTGATCTTGAGCAAAATAATTCATCAACTTAAATTTGACAATCTCACATGAACTTCTCAGGAAAATACACAATGGAACTTGCAACTAAAATCTATGAATACCATTTATTAGCAATGTCAGACAAAATTAAAGTGTAATATAGCTAATTAAGCTTGTTCTTGATTAAGTGGATCATATTCAAATTCTATAAATGATCCTAACATGCCATGTTTTCATGTTTATTCTTCAAGGTTTCTCAAGGGTCCAAATTTTCAAAAAATGGGGGTATGTTGGCCTTAACAAATGGTGACTGATGGGGGAAACATAGTAATATGTTAGAACCTAGAGACTCTGACTCAGATAAATAATTAGGTCATCCACTCCAATTGATTGATATCATTATCTATATCATATTATGGTTGAAACAAACCTTGCTCTTCTAGACTTAGGGTCAAACCTCAAGACATAGCCATACTATGTGTGTGCTTGATTCCACTTACAATTTTCCATGAGGTTCAAGAAACAACTTATAGGTTTCATGTCCTTAATCACTAAAACTAATTTATAACAGTTTTATATGTTCACTAAGAACCATGCTTTTAGCCCAGGGAAGCCTTGGGCATTGTTATGCTTCCAACCAAGCATCTATAATCCTAACAGAGATGTCTTTGGCTCCATTCAAGACCTTACTCCATTATCAGCTAGGTGTCTATATCCCTAGTGGAGATTACCAAAATCACCTATGCTAATAAATCTTCTGATTTTACATTGATTTCTTCAATTTTGGTATTTATTTATATTTTTATGCTTTCATCAATGTTGAAAGCCCAAATATCTAGGTTTTAAGATTTGGTCAAATGCTTGATTTTTTAATAATAACCTATGGTTTCAACCCTTACACCAAGAAAGGATGTTTATTAAGGGCTAGTGAGGCTATTTAGTGATATTTTGAGCTCTCACTATAAAAGTAAAAATATTCTTAAAACCAATTTGAGGTCAAGACAATGCTTAAGTTCCTATGGAATGACTAGCTTCTTCCATTGGTCTTTACTAGTTTTTTCAAATTACAACATTAGGCTTGCATTTTAGAACCATCGCCATCATATGTATGAGGTACACACCTAAATTTCTAAATTTCAAGACTTTTCAAGAAAACTACCTAACTTTGACCTTAAAACTATCCCAAAAGGACCTATTGCAAAACAAGGAACCAAACAACAAGGAACAAACAACAAAATAGGGGAAAAAAGAAAGTAAAGGGATGTAAATAAATATATACATGATTATATACAAATAAGGGATGAGAAGGAAAGAACTTGAAATAAACTAACTTACCTACACTAAATCTAACCATCATATAGTTTACTTCATAAATACCTTAGGAGGAAGAGCAGAGAAGTAGTGCTTAAGGTACTATCCATTAATGGGAAGTGTGAACTCTAATCCTTATAGATACTTGAGCTTGAAGGTGTTTTTCCCCAGTTTTTTTTAATCTGATAGGGGCCAATCCACAAAGGTGTGAAAAATTCCATGTTTGCCCTTAGGCTTAGATGCTTTGTCCCAAAGGAGAACTAGGTCCCCTTGTCTAAAAACCTTAATATTTGATCTCTTATCAAACCATATTTCCACTATGGTTTGATGCCTTCTAAAATAAAGAAAATCTTTCTCCCTTGCATCTTTCATGTAAATTATGTCTAACGATCTTGAGTTTACAAATTCTTGACCCTCTTCCATATATTCCTACATGAATTTGTATATGGGCAATTTAAGAATGATAGGGAAGATTTATTCCTAGACATACACCAATAGAAAAGGTGATGCCTTCAAGGCTTGTTTAATTCTAATCCTATATGCCCATAATGCATACTTGAACAACTTTTACCAAGTCTTGGGTCTATATTTAGCATATTTCTTTATTGATTTCATCAAATTTTTATTGGTAGACTAAAAAATCCATTCCCTTGGGGATAATGGTTGGATGAAAACTGTATACATATACCATTATCATAAACCCATTTACTCATCTCTATGGATGAAAATGTAGACTTATTATCACACACTAGAGAGACTAGAGTTTTGAACCTAGTACAAATGTTCTCCTTCAAGAATTTGATTGCTTCCTCTTTTACACATTATTTAGTGGCTACAACCTCAACCCAACTTGTATAGTTATCTTTAACAGTTAGAATGAATTTGTGACTTTTAGATGAATTTGGGTTGATAACTTCTACAAAGTCTAACCCCCATTATGAAAATTGTTTATTAACCATGGATTGTTATAAATGAATTGCTACCTTAGGCTCCTTAACTCTAAAAATCTAGCAAGAGTGGCATTATCTCACATGCTTGTGATCATCATTGAAGATAGTTGGCCAATAGTAACTAGCTCTAAGAATCTTATGTGCAGTAGTCTTCCCTAATGGATGTCTATTTCCAAACTTCTCATGGAAGGTACTCATGGTTTGAAAATCTTCCTCTTTTGAAACATAGCTGAGGTAGACTCCCTCAAAGTTTTTCCTATATAAGACTCCATTATTAATCAAATAATGAGAAAATTTGAGCCTTAGATCCCTCTTTTTCTCCCTTGTTAGTCTTGTAGGATAGGTACCATTAATTAGCAAATGAATTATATAATCATACCATTTACTAGCTTGAAGTTATGCTGATTAACTTTCTTATCACTTAACTTAAGGTTGGTATTAGCAATCATTTAGATTAGAACTTTGCACCTTGTGAATTTTTTTGTTTTCATTTCTATGTCATACACCTGCAAAAATGGCATCCACTTACCTTTGCATTCTTTGAACTCATTCTCTATTAACATAAGCTTTCTGGCATGGTCAAGTATAATAGCATGCACCTTATTTCTAAGGATATAATGCCTAAATTTATTTATTGCCTTTACTAATTCATATTCCTACTTATCAATCAATGAATATTTTAAATCAACATTCTTAAAATTATTGCTCAGAAAATCTATTAGGTGATCACATCCCTCCAATTTCTGAGTCAATACAGTATCCATGATATGATCATAGGAAAATAAATATAGGTATAAGTCCTTTCAAAAGTAAGGACTTATCAAGATTGGATAATGTTTGATGGTCTCCTTAATGTCATTGAATTCCTTTCTAGATTATTCACTCCATGATACCTTAGCATCCTTCTTCAGCATGTCATTTAATGGATTGACAATCTCTACAAATCTAGAAATGAATTTCCTTAAAAATTTAATCTTACCAAAGAATGAATTTAGCTCTTTCCTACTATTTAGGGGCTCTATTTTGGATATAGCCTTTAACCTTTTAAGATCTATAAAGATCCCATCCTTGATTATAACATGTCCCAATAACTTACCTTTAGTTATAACATGTCCCAAATAATTTTCTTGGGGTTTAAGAAAATCCCATACCTTCTGCATCTTTCAAACACTTGTTGCAAATGCATGAAGTCATATTCCCTATTTTTATAAAAAAACTATTAGATCATCCATATAATTAATGATGTATTTACCTATCAGGCCCTAGAAGGCATGGTCCATAGCTCTTTAAAAATTAGCTCTTGCATTAATTATCCTAAAGGGAATCCTCTTACTATCAAAATTTCCCCATTTGGTGGTGAAAGGTGTCTTCATCCTATGTTCTTTATCAACCAATACCTAGTTATAACCAAAAAATCCATCAAGAAAAGACATCATGGTTGAACCTGAAACAACTTGTATAAGCTAGTCAAGAGAAGGAAGAGGATAGTTATCTTTTTTAGATGCTTTGTTGAAATTCCTAAAATCAATATAGAGCCTAATCTCACCATTATTATTCTTAACTAGCACCAAATTATCCACCCAAGTATATTGCCTTATGGGGAAGACTATGTTAGAATCTAGTAGTCTCTTAACCTCTTTAAAAATTGTTGGCTCTAAGATAGAGTTTACAGCCTCTATTTTTGCTTAAATGGTTTACAGTTTTATTTAAAATGGATGGTGTGAGTGATGACCCTTGGATCAAAGATATTTAATTCATCATAATACCATGTTATGACATCCTTGTATTAGGTAAGGAGCTATTTGGATTTTTTATTTTTAATTTTTATGTAGGCTTTTTTAATGTTTACTAGCTAGGGTTAAACTTGGAGACTACGATAAACAATATTATAGTCTTTCCCACTTACCTTGGCAATCTTAAAAACTTCAACTAGTTTTACTTGATCAAAAAGTCTCTCTAAATAAATCATCCCCTTAGGGATCTTGTTGTCATTCAACTAAATGACTTTACCATCAAACTTGTCTTTCTTAGATGCATTTTCATTACTATCACTGATAATATGGGCATCAAATTCTCTAGAATTTGTCATGAAATCTAGTATTTTTTTATCATCATTAAAAACTTGAAAATGGTTAACATTATCATGTACTAAAAGATAAGAAATCAATTCAATACTAAAATTGGGTGAATCTTAGTTGGGAAAGAGGTTGGTTTTAATAGATTTCGACTCATCATCATCTTGGTTTTCATCTCTTGGGATGGAGATAATGATAAAATAATCAAAGGACTCAATCAAATCCTAAACTCTGAACTTATACCTCTTATATTATGAGAGCTTTCATTTGTATTTACTTCTTGCTTGGTTGACCACTAGTTTTGAATCCCCATAAACTAGTAGTTCCTTGACCTTATTCTTTATATAAAATCATAAACCTAGGATAAGGGCTTCATATTTATAAAGGTTATTAGTATAATGGAATTAGAGTATATAAGAATCATGGTATTTTTTACCAATGGGGTTAGTAAGGACAATACCTACTCTAGATCCAACCTTGCACTTAACACTATCAAAATTCAATTTTCATAGTCCAAGAATAACATGATCACTCTTGGGATCACATACCTTATTAGTCTCTAGGGTGAAAACCCCTAAGTCTGATTCAATTATGTTAACCCTCTCGTTCACAACATTGTACTATGTTATCATGTGTTTCATCCTTGGTTCTCTCTCAACCCGATCTGATTAGGAACTCCCTTCCAAGGTAGCCACAAATGTGAGAAATATTTGGACATGTAGCCATTTAGATCCTTGGTCTACTCCTTGATCAATAATATTCCATAAACATTAGGTATATTAGTAACTTAAATATCAATAAACTATTAAACCCTAGGTTTAGAGGCTAACTGCATATGAATATTTAAAAGTTCCCTAATTACTTTGACTCTAGATTTGACAAATAGAGTAACAACCCTATTAGACTTAATAAGATTCAAGCCAAGTTTTTTTAATATAATTGAAGGCATGATGTTGGTAGATGCATTTGAATCTAAAAAATAATTATGCAAGTTCTTACCAAACATCTTGACAGTGAGCAAGAAAGGAGGAGATTTTGCCTTAGCTTTGTGGACAATCACATGGGCATGGTTAGCCTTGGGCGTCTTGTTGGACTTCTTTGATAATGAATATAGAAAGAGGTCCCTTTTATTTATAATCTAAGTAAGTTCATGAAATTTAACATTAGCTTTGATCTTCTTCATGTCTTTAATAATTTTATATCCAATTTTATTACAAGAACTAATAATTTCAATATTAGGTTTAGAAGTACTCCCTTTAGGTGGATCATGATTGTTGCTTGAAGAAGTATCTAAAGGAGTTCCAAAATTATTTGGAGGCATTAAGGTAGTCAAGGGATATTTCTACTCTATATTACTTAATGGATGGGTCTTCTTCAAGAACTATTGAAAGGCTTTTATCTCCTTAGGGATCTCATCATGTTCATTCTCTTCTTGAAAAGGGAAATCAAAAGTATCTACCATGAAGGCTTGATCAAATGACTTAGATCCAGAAGCACTTTCACCACTTTCCTTTTTAGGTACCACTTAAAATGTATCCAACTCCTCTTGGAAAGCCTCAAAGGCTTTGTAAAATTCAATATAATCAATTTCACCATGCTTGGCTATGTAATGTACTCTACAATAATCAGGTAATTCAATATCATTAAGGTTGTCCATGGTCTTATTTTCGAAAGATGGCTCATTATTCATATTATTATGAAAAATATCATTCTAAAATCTATTATTTGGCCTATTATACCTTTTAAATGATAAGCTCCTACCAGAGCTTTCAGTAATATTTCCAACTTGTTTTTGTAACTAAGGAAAATTAGTGCTCAAGTTTTGGATCATTTTTAGGATAGATTCATTCTCATTTTTAAGGCTTTCAAAATTATGAACCTGGTTATTATTAATAGATGGTATTAAATCCATTTGATAATTTACATTGAAGCCATTAGTAGGATGATTTAATAATCATAAGTTTTGATTGGTAGCAACATGACTCAATGTCAATTGATTTAAGTTTGGGAGTTAATTTAAGGTTGGGACATTTTGGTTATTATTTAGAAAGATGTTTAGAATGGGCATATATGGGTTAACATTTGGAAAAAAATATGCCATTTTTACTTGGGATTACATCTAATAATTGATGGTTACTACTATATAATAGGTCTTTGCTAATGAGGTTATATATGGCATGGATCTCTTCAAAAATATAGAGGTCATAGGATCTATTGCATCCTTATAGATTTCCAAAGCTAAAACATCATCAAGCATATAGGTTTATATGGTCTTGTTATATATTTTCTAAAATCTAGCATTAAAATACCTAATGGGCTCACTTGTATCCATTCTCGTGGTGGTGAACTGATGGTAAATAACACAAGGACTAATAATATTACCAAATTTATCTATAAAAACATCGATGAAACCATCCCAACTAGTGACGTAATTATCAAACAAGTTTAATAACCATTCATAAATAGCATTTTTAAAGGTAAATGGGAATAACGTATAGGTTACATCCTCATGCACAACATTCAACAACCTTAAGGAAACTTTAAAATACTTAATGTGTTCTTCAGTAGTTGTAATATGAGTTGGACTAAATATAGGAAAATACTTTTCAAGGTTATGTGGGAGATTATTTACCACACCAAGTACATTTATTGAAGACTCTCCCAACCAAGCCATACTAAATGAAGGTTTAATGCAAAGGTACCTTGAAGAGGTGATGTTAGGAAATATTTAGATCTCTTGTGTCTACCTTTATTATGCCTAGCCTTTTAGTGAACCTCAAGTTCAAGCAAAGGTTCCCTTATCTCTAAGTGTGATCTAGTTTGAATATTTGGAAATTCTAGCTTTAAATTTCAAGATCATGTTTGAAATATGATATATCAAGATAATATTTATAAGGAACAAGGATTATACCTGCACATTAAGCTCATTTTACAAAGATTGCATTAATAATAATAAAGGATGTTGATGTTCACATACAATATCTCAAAGATGTATCCAATTATGCTAATATGATCTATCTTGATAAGTATAAGCCCAAATAAACTTATATCTAGGAAATATATGCCAACCTTTGATCAAAACGAGTCATCCTAACCTCAAATAATGTGGATTTTCAAATTTCAAGTTAAATTTACCAAAACCATTCATCAAATCTAAAAGAAACTAAATATTTGTCTAAGGAAGCACAAATATACACCAAAAAATGCAAATATAAAAGGGATTTATACTTCCAAGAAAATAATTCACTTAAAAAACACAAAGATACTCTAATCTTAGATCAAAACATGATAACACTAATGAAGATTCAAAGAATTCATAAAGAGCCCTCCTTATAGCACTAGTGTAAATGCCTATTGATGTATCTAAATACTCCATACATGTTCTTAGTTTTTAAAGAACACTTTTAATTTTAAAATTCTAAGAATTTATAGCATGAGTAGTAGGTTGTGGAAACTTGATGTTACCTATGGTGAAATAGAGGTAGAGATATGTATGAGTGTTCCCTAAAATTTATAATAAGTGATGGTTTGAATCCATCATAGTTTATTCCTTGTGAATCTTATAGGATTGATGTTAACTCAATTACTTATGATCCAAACTTAAGCTATACATTAATCTAGATGTATATTTATAATGAAGTTTACACTAAAGTGATTTGGGGTAAAAAAGAGAGCAAAGAGAAGAGTAAGGAAAAAAAGAAAATGAGAGATTTCTGATCTTAGTCTCAAAGATTATGACAAAGCATCAATTACAATTGAGTATGCATTCAAACTAGTATATAATGAAAAATAGCCTAAGCTCAGATTTCACTATATACCAAGCAAACATCAAAAGATAATGTAAATAATCACAAGTAAGAACCAAGTTTACTTTTAAATATTTACTACTATAATAAAAAAGTATTTGTACATCTGAATACAAAGAAAAATGAAATAAAGCAAATCCAAGATCCTTCAACTAATCTAGCATATGCACAAATTATAAACCCTGTGATCAGGAAATGCAACCTATAATTCAAAGAAGCTATTCAAATTTAAGACATAAAACTAGCAATTGAGATAAAATCTATGTTAGTAATTAACATATCAAATATGGAGAATCTTTGTATAACTCCTTGATTATATTAATTACTCCAAGTGTAAAAAAAATTCTCAAAATTCTCTTTCCTTTACAAGATGGTGATACATGTATTTTATAGAAAGATAAGGCAATATACTGGTCACTTACAACATACAAGCATATAAAATATAAGGATAACTATCCTTCCTTAGAAAGTGCTAAAATACACTTGTCTTTCACAATTAGATTGACCTAGGGGGAATATGATAACATACTAGCACATGCCTTACAAAAGAATATTCCTATTCTAAATATTACAATGTTTTTTATAAAAGGAATATTATTTGTTAGATGGTCCCATTAATGAAGGGTCCCCTTGTTGATTCTAGAAAAGCTCTATTAGTTTTTGATGTCGGTCTTTAATGAGCTCTAGGTCCATAGTTGGCTTTATGATGTAGACTTCTTGATCAACCAAGTCATCCAAGTCTATGTCATCCCTGGCCATAACTTCTTTTATGTTCCTTGCCTTTGTAATTTTTTCCTTGGCTGTAAAAATCATGTCCAAGATTATTCTATTATCTCTACTAGACTATCCTTGTCTCTTTCTCTTAACTAACTACATTACCAAAATGACCATGTGTTTACATTCAAATTCATCAATGATTCTAAGGGTAGTGGTCTTGGTAGGATTCACCAACATAGTTCATAGGGGAAACTCAATTCTAATGATAAATATTTTATCATCCATTATAATCCTATTCAAATTCCTTCTCCAAGTACTTAGACCTTGGACCTTGTCTACTATTATTCCCAATATGGTGTTTAAATGAGCTAAGCTAATAGTTTTGAACTCAAGAATCTTGTTCTTAATAAAAATGTCAATGAGATCCCTTACTTGGGTCTCTATTTTTTATCATTATGTTACTAATACCCTGGCTACTTAATATTGTTAGATTAGGGCATCCTTCCTTATATTTATTGAACTCAAAGAATTAAACATATCAAGGAATGAGGCCTCAAACATATCTATCATGGCATCAATTACATATAAAATGGCTTGTGTTTCTAGGTTTTCTTTTTCTACTCTCCAAATTTTGGATTTTTTGTTTCATCCCTTGGATCATAGCCTTTTCTTGAGCTAATTGAGCCTCAATCAATCTCTCAACATCCTCCTCATGGATATGATATTTACCAAGTTATTTCCCTCACATCAGGGTTACGCCTATAAAGGGCTCAACCTTTTGTAAAGTGAATTCCTCAGCTCCCACCATGGATTTCCTAGTGGTAACCCTTTCCAATCAATCTATCCCTAGATTAAAATATGTAATAGTGGATGACCCTATAAATTTTATAGGATTTATAACCTCTACACCTATACTAATTAATTCTCCTATAGCTTTCATTTTCTTTCTTTCTAGTCTTCAAGTGACCATAATCCTTCTTTCATCCTCTTCATTATATTCCTAATCTATGGCTTAATGTCATCATATACTTCAATGTTGTAAAATTTTGGTATGGCCCATGAATGGGAGAGAGAAGGGATCTTTTGTAATTTCCCATTAATAAACTAATTAGGGATGACTAGTCCATAAATGGGTAATTCATCACTAAATAGGTTGATCTCACTAGTAAGATGTGTGAGAGCCAACGTTGGTATTTTATATCTAATAAGGACTAGTGCCATTTCTACCTTCCTCTTCTCTCTAGGGGCCAATGGGACCACATATAGAACAATCTCTTTTCCTTTCTCTTCTCTAAGCTCCCCTATTTGGATTTGAGTTTTTTTAATCCATTCCCCTTCTTCATCTATTCTATATGCCTCTACAAGTTCCTTGAGGGCACCATCAAGTATTTCATCTAGTTCTAAGGGAATCATATCTATATGTTTAATTGTAGAAGGTGGACTTTGTAGTAATGTTGAGGATGAGGGTCTCTCTCCAAGTCTTCTTCTCCTTACCATGGCCTTACTCATCTTACCCTTGAGGTTATATATGCTCTGGTTGAGGTTGTTTTTAGGATGTCTCAGATGGTTTAAATATTAAGTTATATTGGAGGGGATGCATCTACCATGCCTCTCCTACTATCTTAACATCTTTTCTCAATCTATGCTCAACCTTGATGTTATGCCCTTTGATCCTGACCAAAACTTCTTCATAGTTCTTTGCCTTAATTTAAATGGTGTCATGAATATTGAACTTATTCATATACTCAATCTTGGGTATCTTTTTATCCTTTAAATTATCACTTACTATGTTCTTAGGGTCCCACATTTTGACTTCATCAAGTTGAAACCCAAATGAGTCCCTATGTTTGGACATGATTTCTACATATTTACAATCTTTCAACATAATCCTTCTAATAATTAGAGGGAATGGATGGAGAAGACCCTTACTCTTCTCGTTCCAAATTCCATCAACTCTATTGATGAGTTGGGAAGCAATTTCTTGCTCAGCTAGCTTGCTCGATACATACATAGGCAATCTATATGGTGAGACATGATTCCCTCAATCTTGATAACTATTTAGTCCAGATAGAACCATATATCACCCATAATCTCTACATACTTCTTGATCAATGGATGGAATCTAGACATGGAAAAACCTATGATAGCTTCCACTATGGCTGGGTAGACACAATCACAGGTAAATTGCATATGGTTCTTGTACTTAAAGATGTGAAATTTAGAGTAATGGTCTGAAATGGTGGTTTGACCTTGTGGAGGCCAATTATTTATTCTAGTGAAGTTTATGGAAGCAAGTAGGACATCAAGTAAATAAGACATCTTGTAAAATTGATTACCAATTTTCTTCTTAATGGTAGTAAATTGGCACCCTAGGTGAATACTGATTAGTTTTTCAATAAGAGGGATGAGATTTTCTTTAATCATGAACTACACATAAAACCTAGGTCATTTTTACATATGTGGTGGATGGGGCTCCTGACACTCAATTTAATGTGGTCATGATTACCCTAATTCCCTCTCTAAATTATGCAATAGGAATCCTCCCTTCAAGTTCCTTGAACACATGGTTTCCTTAGAGTAACCATGGTTGGAGGATTGTGTCCAGGTTATACTTACTCATCCATTCTTTGATTGGGGAAAAGTCTATATGGGCCTTGGGAAGCTTACAACATGTTGCGAAGGTCATATGGGAGATGTATGCAATCATCTTGGAGGTCCTTTCATTGATGATCTAGTCATTATCTATCCTATAATCAATAAATATAGGAGCAAGGATATCTATACAATGAAGTACCTTAGGCTTAGGAGTAGAAGAGTGAAGGCTAACCATCTGAATAGAGACTAGGTCATTGTATTTTCTATTGATGGTATCAATACTCTATTCTTCCTTGGTGATGGGTTGTAGTTTGTCCATGGTGAATAAAATTTTAAACTAGTTCTTGTTTTTATTATTGAGGGCCATAATATCTAGCTCAATGTAGTTGAAAATCCTACATTCATTATTTTTTGATAGATAAAGCTCTGTCTCTTCTCTCAATTTTTTTCTATAGGCTGCCATGACTTCTACTTACTAGTTTATTTACTCTAGATTGAAAATTGGTCTCTGTGGTCACTCTTTTGTGCTCTAAAACATGATCAAACTTTTTTTTATATCAAATTGTAACCAATTTAGTTTATTTGGATTACATTTATGTAAGGTTTAGGGATTTATAAATTTAATGGTAGGATATATCCAGACTCTGGCTTGTACATTCCTTGGATTTAATTTAGACCTTTGCCTTTATAATTTCACATTTTCAATCCCACAAGATATTTTGTTTGTTTATTTTTGCTTGTGTGGTGCTTATGTGGAATTGGTTTGGACCTTTCATGACATTTTTCATAAATGCCTTTGAGCACTCGTCATTGGTATTTAAAATGCCTTATTTGCCTCACTCTATTGGATTAAAATGTTATATTGGCACACTTTATTGATTATGATTTGTGCTCTTGATTGTTAATTGTCTCTTTGGTTATAGTGCCCTATGGTTATGCCACTTGTCACCCCCATACGGATTCTAAGTTACTTTGAAAAGAAATTGGTTCTTTTACACCATTGGATCATGAAGTGTGATGAAGCATGGACTCTTGGATCATCTATCAGTTCTACTTCAAATGTGCTTTCACCATGTGTTGAGCCTATGGGCTCTTAAGACCCCATTAAAAAGTCCATAGGGTCTTCACATCATTAGATTATCCTCTCATGAAGAAGCACAAGATGTTGATCTACAAAGATGTGGAAGCTTTAATTTAGCATATTATTAAGGTGTGACTTAGGCTTAAATTCCTTAGGCTAAGGTTTATTTCATCTTTATTCAACATAAAATAAACTTTATGCTAAAGTGTTTTATGCCTAAATTTTCTGTATTTATACAAAGGATACCATGTCTAAATGTTTTTAGGCCCAAATTTACACTATGTTTATTAAACACAATGTATATTTTGGGCTAAAATATTTATGCCTTGCCTATAAAATATGCTCAAATGGGGTCAAAATGATATAATGGTCTAATTTAAAATAGGTTTTTATTGCATTAACAAACACACTATAAACTTTGGTTAGAAACACTTTGTCTAAGTTCTATGTAATAAAGATTGTTTTAAAATAATAATTAGTACAAGTCTATAGTTTAAGGTTTATGGTATTTTAAAAAATGCAATGGGGACCTTAAGGTATAGACTTAGACTAAGTTTATTTTTCATATAATTAGACCATAAGACCATTTCCATATTTGCAGATTGAATATTTCTAGTGTTTGATCATCTTTTGAGGGCTTTCATTAGTCTGCATGGTAATTTATGAGTTTTCTAGCAACATTTCAGAGTGTCTTTTGATCCTAAGTAGAATAATTCATTAGCATAAATTTTATGGTCTCATGGACATCAATTACATCCTTGTAGATGTCAAATGATGTTTTCATGAACTTTAATTTTTAACTAGTGAAACTTTTAATTTTATGGGATTAAAGTTGACGATCATATAGACGTCAAATATATCCTTATGGACATTATTTGATGGTCATGAAAATGTCAATTTTAAGCTCATCAACTTCTTATCACCTAATATGAGTGTGCCACTTGGCACCTCTATGGGGCTTCCCAATATTTTAGACTCAATTCACTCCATTGGATGAGGATCTTATGACAAAGTGAGAGTCATAGGATCACGATTCGAGAGCTTGCTCATGATTGGTTTCTTCTATCAGGCAAGACCCATTTGATTTTAATATTCAAATTTAAGGGTGTTGTATGTTGATCATATAATCCTTTTATAATCCTTTGACCTTTTAATTGTGCCTCACTCCATCTGATCAATTCTTCATGATGAATTGTGAACCATTGGATGAAGGCTAAGGGTAAAACTTTATCAAGGCCTTCATACTATTTGATACTTTTCTTGTAACAAAGCATGGATCACTAGATCTTTTAAGATGCATGTTTTTTAAGTCTAAGCTTAGGCATTTTATAACTCTATTGGATCAAATTCCATGATAAATCGAGGGTTGTTTGATCTTACAAGATGCAAGGAAGTTAAGTTAGGGCCCATGGTGATATAAAATACTTAATCTAAGGTCTCATTCATATTAATAAATACAATAGTGCCTTAAGATTAAAACTTTAAGCTAAGTCATAAATCAAATGGAATATGCTAATAAAGACTAAAAAGACCCTACAAAATGCATATTAGTTAGGCACGCAAGGAACTTAAAAGGGGAAAAGATAAATGGGACCAAGAATTTTAGGCTAAGTTTGAGTCATGTTTAAAAGACATGACTAAGATTAAAACATGAATTTTATACTTAGGACCAAAATATATTTTTAAAAGGTCCTTGCCAATTTATCTCCCACTAGTATTCAAATTAAAACTGAGAGTTTTACTAGGGTTTTGGAACATGAACTTGTCAGGGAAATACACCATGAAAACTATAACTAAAAGACCATTTATTAGAAATTTTAGACAAAATTAAAGTAAAACATACCTAAGTAAGATTTATTTTGATAAAGTGTATGATCTTCAAATTCTACAAATGATCCTAACATGCCATTTTTTCATGTTTATTCATCAATGTTTCTCAAGGGTCCCAATTTTCAAAAAATGGTGGTATGTTGGTCTCACTAGGAGGTTCATAACATTACTCATTGACTTTATTTTCTAGCCTATCCTTGGTATGGAAGTTTTCATTTTATCCAATTTATCTTTCATAATTCTCAAGAATCCTAGAGGATATTCCTCTAATTATAATATGTGGGAATAGAAATTTGCATTGGATTTTAATGCATTAATTATGTCATTTTTGTTCATATTCAAGTTTTGATAGGGATTATAGGCATGTGGTGGATCTACATTTATTTTAAATATTTTTAAACTTATCACACTTGGAAAATAAATATATTTTTACAATCTAAACATGTTGAAATTTTTTATTACTATCTGGCTAAAGCTTGGATATAACACAAGAAGAAGGTTAAATTTTTTTTATCTCCTTGTTACACTAATTTTTTATTAAATTTTAGGTATATAATGTATAAAGTATTTTTTGAGGAACTTTGATTCCATATTTTCCTAAAAAATGAGTCAAATATGGAGAAATATATGAATTTATCTCAGTGATTCTTGATATGAAAGAATTTATTATTGTAGTTTTTAACCTTTTTTATATTTCCTAGTGTTACCATTTAGTACATGCCTTTCACCATTTATCCATTAAAATATATGAGTATAAAAGGTGCTCCTTGGGTATCAATAAATTTTGTGCCACGCATTTTATTAGAAATCCAACCCATCAAAATTTAATTTTATGAAACTCCATATAATATTCATCAACATTAAAGATAGAATTTTATGTTAATGCATCTAACACAATTTTATTTTTACCCTCTTCATTCACAAATATATTTTTACACCATATAACTCTAATTAAAGAAATTGTATTTTTTTAGATAATCTAATTTTTAGAAATAATAGTCCACATTTTCCATTTCTTCCATGAAATTTGACCATTTTATATCCTCATTAAATTTTGATATGACGAATTAGATAGAGTGGCGTTCATATTTTGACATTTTAATGTATTTTAGGGTATTTTGATCACTTTTATGGAATGATTGTAACCAGTGGAATCAAAATAAATTAGATATACCAACTAGGGTTTTCACTCTTAAAAATAATCCCACATCTTCACCTAAAACTCTTTTGGTAATTCTTTGAATATGATATCCATAGAATA
>JARHVA010000839.1:1235000-1300000 GCA_037957365.1 Torreya grandis
TCTGCACATTCCCAATCCAATGGCCAAACTGAACTCTAACTAAACTAGAAGTGTCTAACATAGGATATTTCTTGGATCTGAAACATTTTGTCTTCCTGCAAGTTCATTGGCTGAAATAGATACCCATGACACTTCCCACTTTCAAATGGGAGAGGACACTTGGTTGATTCCCTTACTCTACTTGAAAACCTTCTTATTATTCAGGAGGCACCAAAAAATGACACTTGGCATGTTCCATAGCACTTACTAAAGACACACAACACTTTTTGCATAACCTATACTCTTTACTATGTCTTTGCTCAGGAGTGTTATGTCTTTGACATCTATTGCAGTCAGCTTCTTCAAAACTTTAACAACTTATAGAAAATTGGACCCACCACACTTCTCACCTGAGCAAATTCAAAAAGGGAATAGGAACAGGTGGCACTTTCTGAACATCTTTAACAAGGGATATGTGGCAGTCTCTACTAATTTTAGCTATCTTTTGAGAATCTTGCAGAAGGTGACACTTGTTGGTCTCCACGTCACTCTGTCTATAATATAGAAACATTCAGGCCTCGTTTCATATTTACATGGATGGTGACACTTGGTGGCTTCCACTTGCCTCAAAAACAAAACCTGGGACCCACCACAGTCTTTATTTATTGATGAAACAAAGTGAAGATATTTCAAATGTTGATATGTGACAGGTTCTACTTTCTTTAGCTAGGGATACATGGCATCTTCCATTGCTTTTAGAAAAGAATTTTGAAACCTTCTGCAATTACCACTTGGTGCCTTCTGCTTGATCCTGAGAAAAGCTTATTGAAAAGAAGATTTTGAAATGTATAAGAAACATGATATGCAGATGCGGACACTTGTTGCGCTCTGCTAAGTTACTATGGGACACGTGGCACATTCTAACCAACTTATATAAATTATGAAATGTGCCTCAACCAATGAAATTTGGTAGATTTTTCATGATTTTGACACTTAGACAAGAAATAGGTGAAAAGAAACTAGAGCCTACGTTTTGAGTCAAAAACTTCAATGTCTCGAACCAAAGCGGGCAGGGACAAAATTTTGGAGTGCATAACTGAAACTCAAAAAATGAAAAATTTAGAGTTTTTTAACTCTACATTATTATTATTATTATTATTATTATTATTATTATTATTATTGTCTATTATTTCATTTTTCTACTATGAATTTTATTTGTATTAATGTAAAATTTTGAATAAATAATAATCATCAAAAAAATTCATGATAGAGTAGTCAAATATCAAATTTAATCCCTATTAATCACCATAAAAATTAACAAGAATAAAAATTTTTAACCAAATGACATGAAAAAAGTGCAGAAAAAATGACTCAAAATTATCTAGTGATCTTTATTTCAACTCAAATTACATCTAAGCTAAAAATTCAAGAAAGGGAATTAAGTGGCATCATGAATGTTATTCAATTTAATTTAGGAAATATATTAAAATTTAATACAAAAATAAATCTTACAAAGAGTCTTTTATAGATTTAGATCATTTTTTGTTTAATGTTTCAAAGTTTATGGAAGACACATTAACAATAGATCTGGGTATATTGTATGTCATTATTATGGATTTCTTATTACATGTGATCACCAATTACTTCATATCTCTATCCTTAGATTTTCAAAATATAAGGAGAAACTACCTTTGTCACCCAAGTTTTTACAAGTGTAATTCAATACATAACCTCTAAACATTAATTATATTCCTATCAGATATGCATGAGTTGGTGAATACATTTCAATGCTTTATCTTCAGTTAAATAAATGATAAATCATGTTATCTTTAATGTCATAACCACATATAACTCACAAAATCAAGGGTATTTTTAATTTTATGATTCCATTATTTATTTTTTAAGTCCATTTCTACACTTTGGTGTTTTTGGAATCTCCTAGATGTCATGAATAACAAGGCATTGGAGAAAATAAACTCTTATATGTCTTTACATTTTATATATTTTGGTTGTATTATGACATTTATTTACACATTAATATTCTCCTAGCATATATTAAAATTTAACCACCCCCTTTTTTTAAGAAGTTTTCCAAAGAATTCACATACCTTTTAGATGTTTTCACAATTGGCATATATGTATAACAGGCCCTACACAACTACATCATCAAATAATCTTAATTTTTATTAATCCCTTATCAATGTCCACAACTTCATCTAAAGCTTCCATTTTAGTACACATATTATTTTGGTCTGTTGACTTGTATTTACATTGTCCAAACATGCTCCAAATTTGACACCTTTACAAACCCATCAAAGGTTATGTTTCCCATTAGATAAGAATAATTAAAAATAAATTACCCTTCAATTTTGAATTAGACAACTTTGGATGTAGATTTGAATATTAAAGGAAATTCTAATTTTTTTCCCATCAAAACCATAAATATATATAAGAAATAACATGTACACAACTACCATAGGTTTAACTCATTTTGAAAATAAATTTTAGATCCACCAAAGAATAATTTAAAACCATACTTGTGATCTAATGTAGGCATAGTGAAAATACGAGTCAATCATCCTATTGAAGTATTTACATCCCTCATAAATTGTAGTTGCATTCATGTTTTCAAATAGAACACAAAATAATATCATGAAATCATTTTATTCGATGAGCTCATATGTCATTAATACATTTTATTTAACAAATAATTTGAATTTTGTATCCTTCCATAATTTGCATACATTTAGTCAGATAATTCATGTGCATATTGTATGTTTCCACATTTTAGATGTTGCATGACTTACTACTCTTGATTTTTTAACTTATTAAACATTAAACTAATGGTTAGTTGTGTAACTTATCCACACTTTAAATTCATTAAATTAATAAATTTATAATATTTGTAACACTATATTTTATAAATTATATTTTATGTTATCTTTTAAAGCATTTTATTTTTCTTCATCTTCACAACAATTTTATTCTCTTTACTAGATCTAATTTACATTAGTGAAAAAGTTACAATTAATGAAATATACATTTTTTATTTTTTGAAACTTTATTGGTTTAATCATATTATAATTATTTAATTATAATGACCAAGTTAATTTATTTAATTTAAACATTTCCATATGATGCATATTTAAATAGAATAGGGCTAAATAAAGTTTTATTGGTGTTTTTTTATATGAATCTAGTATCTATCTTGATTTTAGGTGCATCTTTCCAAAAATAGGTATTCTCAAGTTTAAATTCAATATATTTTAATTTTCTATCTTATTATTTATTTCATGAATTTTATTATTTATTATTATATATATATATATTTAAACATAATTTTGGGTTTTAAAAATGAATGTCATAAATACTTTTACATGTTTTTAGTTTTTTTTTTTACATAGAAATATTTTGTTGATTCGATGATAACATGCATGCAATTTAAAAACCACCTCTTATCATAGTTAATGATATTTAATGATATCAAAACAAATATTTAACTAATTTTTCCTAGAAAAACCATGATAACATAAAATCATTTGATCCTAAGGAAAGATTAAGATAGTTATTTTTCTCTTCTATTTTATGATCTACCATATCTCATAAACATATTGAAACATATTAATCCTTCATTAATATCTTAATAGCCTCACCAAAATTTGATTTATATCACATCTAGATTCCTTTATAGACCTATTAACCTATTTAATCATGGACTTTCATGGTTATTATTTGGTAAATTATTATTTTGGTCAAGCTATATTTCATATGTTGATCTATGGATAATTATATGTTGCTTAATTTACATGATTGGTAACTATGGAGTTAATTATAATTGCATATTATGTACATTATTATCATGATTGTTTAGTTTATTATAGTAGTATATTATGTATTTTATATTATTTCAAGCTAAATACCTTCATTGTTATGATGTGGGTGCATGATAGATCCATCCCTCATATTGTAATGGAGGGAGGGCATCATAAAAGATGGTGGCATAGATGGAAGCATTGGGGATGATAGATTCAAGAACTAGAAACCTGCAGATATCATGATAGTTTAATATGTTTTGCTTAGTTTTTTATTTAAATAGCTTTAGTATGTATTTGATTTCTTAAGTGTTGTCTACATTTGAATGACTGTTAATATACATTCATCTATGATGTTGATTGCTTCTTGATGCTCATGTTGATATGGTTATGTGTTGCACTTATGATTGTCATGATTAAATTACCTCATGTGTGATGTTTCTATAATGAGTAATGGAATCCATGTCTATCCCTATTATGACTTATTGTCTATGGATGTAATTAAGTGTTTTTGAGTTCAATATTGGCATGTATTAGTACATTAATATAGTAGTAATATGGACTCTATTGTCTGGTTTTACTTGTGTGAGAAGATTGAATGTTAAATACTATGCTAAAATTCATGTCATTTTAATTAGGTGAAATTATTTTAAGTACTAACAATAGTTAAATTGGATGAATATTAATGGGAAGTCATTATCTTCAACAAAGGTGATAATGTTAAAATGATCTTTGAGCTAAGTCAATACTATGTTGAAGTCTCATTATTTAATTATTATTGGTAACATCATTATATAGATTAAATTTTATAATGTTTGATTGACTTTTTATAAATTCAATGGTTTTGTTAATGACTTCATTCTAGTCGACATTATCATTAAAATTATAATGTTGAAGGACTTTAGTGAAAGTCAAATGCAATGTCAATAAGTGAAGTCGATATTAATAAAAATATTAAAGAAATTATTTTTATATTATTTAATTAGGATCAGGTTCAAGATTAAGGTTTTAAATAAGTCATTGACTTGAGTTAACAAGTAATTATACAAAAAATCATAGATTTTAGGATTTTTTCATGAGAAAAATAAGGATGAATGTTAGTTTCTATTAGTTTTTTTTTACATGCATTAACTTAGTCATTAATCTTGACAAAGAGATTGGGGGGTTATTGTAACATGCAAGAGAGTAAAATGAAGAGAAATGAGGCCTTAGTGGAGATGACTCGACATGGTAGATAAGAAAGAAAGATAAAGAGAAATTAAAGAGAAATGGGTTCAAAGGAATATTATAGAGAATGATATAAAATGTTGGTGTGTATATTTTCATTCATTTTTGGTTTTTATGATTTAAATGATTGGAATTTTGATATGGGTTATAGTTTTATTATTGTTTTTTGAAATTATTTGAAACTAGATCATATGCTCAATACTACAAATGACTCGACCATCCATAAAACTAGACATATACCCCATTGAACCCTAGTTGTGGCTATGAAAACCAAATTTAGTTGTCATAATATATACTAAGCTAGACAAACCTTAGTATGCGGTGAAATATTTTCTACATTATATGCAAATTATAGGTTATAAAAATTAAATAAGGAGTTTTCTATGTTTGGTGGGTTGAATTTAAACCCTAGATAAATAGACATGGAATTATTACTTGTTTAGTTGTGTGAATATCATTTAACCTAGTTAAAGGTTTAGATCGATATGTAGGAATGAACACAGTCCTAGAAACATGTATTTATGTTTATATTTTATTGAATAGTTATTTATATTAAAAATTAAGTCCTTTTATAGAACATAGAGACTAGCCACTTATTGAGGTCAACATAACCCATATTTCTAAAAATTAGGGATCCATGTGTTAAATTATACAAGTAATGTCTTCGTACTAAAAATTCACTTAATCAAAATGTATTTAGCATGTTTCAAACATTATTTACATTTTCAAATCATCCACCCCTTGGTATAACTAGTTTTATTTATTCATGATTTTGCTTTAAATTGTTTCTAATAATGGATATTTATGTTTTAGATCATAGGTTAATGGAGCTCTCCTTAATGAGATCATGCTTGGG
Organism: Torreya grandis; assembly: GCA_037957365.1. NCBI lineage: Eukaryota > Viridiplantae > Streptophyta > Pinopsida > Cupressales > Taxaceae > Torreya > Torreya grandis. The sequence goes on from JARHVA010000839.1 coordinate 1,240,875, forward strand.
TTTCATAATTATTTCTTAATTTGATATTTTATTAGCCTTTAATCTATTAAAAATCAAGTTTAATCCATTTCAAAGCTTCTTGAAACTCTCGTTTGGAAACCCTTACAAAAATTTCTCTTAGACCCAAATTCAAAAATGGTGAGAATAATTATGGTGGGAACATTTTAAATGATCCATGGATTTTAAGCTTGATATTTATATTAAGGCTTGGTCATGTTTTTCAACATGAGCCCACCTTAATCTAAAAGTTATGAATTTGGTCACTTTCACACCCTAATCTTCTTTGTTCCCTCTTATTTTAACATGGTCCAAAATTAACATCTACAAGGTCCCTTTTATTAAATTCATAGCCTGGTCTAACTTTATTTCCAAATCTTAGTCTATAATATTAGCCATAAGGCCTCATTCATGTTTATTAACCTAAATGAGACCTTAGCCCTAAGACTTTATCCTAAGTCTTATTTTCCCCAAACCCTAACTTAAGTCACATGTTTCTCTATAAGATTTATAGATCATGTACATTTGAGAAAAAATGGTTAGATAGAATCAGATGAACCTGACAAGTCTAAATATTATCATGTAGGAACCAATTAGATCCAACTAATCAAATCATGATCAATGGTTCATGCTTACTCAAAGGAATCCAATTGAATGATGCATAATAAGTCAAGATTTCAAAAGGCTTATTGTATTCCATGAGATTTAAATTTGATGTTCTCACACCCATCATTGATGTCTATGAGGCCATCATTAACATCTATGAAGCTATCAAATTTAAACCCCAATGATATATTACACGAGATTAATTTTTATGTTCTTGCACCCTTCATTTGATGTATACAAGGCCATCATTGAATCTATGAAGCCATCAAATTTAAACACTAGTGATATATTTCTTGGTCTTAATTTTTACATTTATACAAACATCATTGAATTCTATGATGCCATCATTAACATCTATGAGACTATCAAAATCTAAACTTAGGGACCAATCCCACTTAGATAAATTAGCATGGTGTTGCCTTGATAATGTGTGAAAGTTTTTTTCTTCATAATAAGACTAGTTTTGAATTAATTATAAGTTTTTTCTTGACTTAAAATTATAATATACATGGGGGATAATTATAAATACCATAGGGTTAGCTTGAATGTTATCATAAGTTTGAATAGTTTTTTTTTAACATTAGACAAGACCTTAGCTCAAAACCTTATATTTAGTCTATATATACATACCACCATGATTTTTTAAAAGGTTTTATGAGATTATTGATGAGGCTTGACAAAATATGATACCCTATGGTATGAATCCTAGCTCAAAGTATTTCTCCCAAGGTTTTTCTCGTATTAATCAATACAAAAAACCATAGGTCAAAAACCTTAAGTTAAGCCCTGTTATATGGGTTCCCATATTTTCATGACCTAAAATTAGACTAAATACATTGTATTAAAGTTTATTTAATGTTTATTAGAATTAAATAAAACCTTAGCTGAAAGTAATTAGCCTAATATATTTGTTTGATCTTGGGCTAACTTAAAGTTCATGTACCTTTTGACGATCAATAGCTTGCATGTAATTAAACCACTATGATCAAATAGAGTAAGAACGCTATGGATTATTTAGAAGGATCCCTAAAGGACTAAAGAATCACCATGTGACATATACACACCAATCATGAATATTTACAAAGGGCATATAACTCAAAAAAACCACAAGATCACCAAGTGGCACAACTATATAGCCCCATACAAAATAAAACCAATGGTGTGAGACTAATAGGATTGAGATAAATAATCCACATTTATTCATATAGATTAATCTTATAGATCAAGATCAAATACAAATTTTAAAAGTCAATGTTTAATTTTCAAAGCATTTATGAACCAAATTCTATGAAAAGTCCAATTGGATGTCATAAAACTGCCACATTCGTATCACCTAAGTAGAAGTTGAAAAAACCCAAATTTTTGTGGGCTCAAAAAGGAAAAGGTATAAAGGTATAAGTCTTAATAAAATATTGGCACCAATTTCAACTAAGTGCAAATAACTACCACCATTAAATATTGATAAAACCTATAAGAAGCCCTATCACTTGCAAGAGCCCTAATTTAGTCCTAGTTTGATCATAACCAAGCTAAGAAGAGTCTAATTACCATCTAAAAAAGTGGAAATTAACCTTGAATTTGATTATATAACACTTTTGATCAGCTTGTAGACTCATAGGCATGGGAGCATAAAATTAACAAAACATAGAGGACACAAAACTATACTTGACTTCAAATGTGGATGGAAGAATATTCAAGGACACTATATTAGATGCAGTATCATTAAATACCAAGGATAATAACTAGTCCAAGATATTCTAGGCCATTGAAGAGTTACAAGAAATAACCAAGGAGGATGAAAATATTACCACAATCTAGTAGAGTTCCTATGACATAGTCTCTATCCAAATGGTCAGTCTCCACCATGTGACGATAAAATTTGAGGTACTTCATTGTATCGATGTTATTAATACTATTTTTAAGGACTGCAGACTTGATCAAGATATGATTATCCTTGAAAATAATTTTAATAAGGTTACTCACATTTCCCCTATGGAATTTTAAAGCTAATACAAGATTCCCATCCCTCAGGTTGACTTACCCATAATTAAGTAATGGTGTATCCAAAATGACCTAAAAACTACCCTAGTCCCATGGCCATATTAAAGAACACAAGTATTTTCTGACCCTACTAGAAGAATCCCTATCACCAAATTTAGGGTATGGATTAGAATGATCATGAATTTTATAAATAGACTATCTGGGGCCCCCTCCACCACTTATGTCAGCAAACTATGGGTCCCTTATGTATATTTTTATGGTTGTAAAAGGACTTATCCCTCTTATTAGAGAATTGATCAGTGTTTTCCTAAAAAAACATTTTATACCATAAATAAGAGGACTAAAAATAGCTTATTTATGATGTGTTATGTTTTGGATGCCCTATTGGCCACCACAACCATCCCTAACATTGAAAATTGGTCACTTGAGGGAAGACATAGTCTCCCATTACTATTCTAAACTATTTAAATTTTAGTACCACATATAATTCATCTATGACTATGTGTATCCATCCTTGTCTGAGGCTATTATAAGACTATCCATGATGAGGGTAATCCCCTTAATAAAAATGTATGTGTGTATTATTGTGGTTCTTTGGATATATCCTAATTACAATATGATCAAAATAGATGGAACCCTATGTCATCCTCTCAAGTTGTGAATATATGTACCCACCAAGGTAGCCAAGTAAGAGATTACATAGCAGTTATTCCATGGAATTGATTGTGTATGAAAACAAAAGAGGAAATGGCTACTCCATCACTATCCCTTAACCATCAGTAGAATAATTTTATAGAATTGGGATAGTGTGGACACCATATCCAAGCATAGGGACTCATATTATTTATAACTTGATGAGTTAAGGCAATGGGACCCCATGGATAATATGGAAAATCATTTAAAGTCCAAGAAAATAAAAATGAAGTATGAACATCAAATTGGTGTCTATGACACCATGTATATCTAGGCATATTCATTTTTAGAGGTCTTAATCAAATTAAATAATGAAAACATCAAGCTTTAGGCTAGGTTGAAAAGAGATGAGAAGCTGGATGCTAAAATTTGGTAGATGAATCCTTTACAGTACCATTTGCTACTAGAAACATATACTAGGCCTCCTCCAGAACAACTAGAGGAAATAATTACATATGGGATAGAAGCACCAATTACCCAAGGTGTAGGATAATAAAATATTGAATAAATACCTAATGAGGGGGAAAACTCTTTTGCCCAGCCTAAGAAGCTAGAGTCTCTAATTGAATACATAGACATTATAACATCACATTTTAGGGAGATAGTGGAAGATGACTTAAAGTCATTGGCTAGTGCCTATGGGTTTGATTAAGAGGAGGCTCAAGAAGAAGAACCTTAACCCAAGTTGAGGAAATAAGAAAAGGGAAGGAGATAGAGTTGTACTTAGTTCAAGTTATTCCCCTTTAGAAGAGAAAGGTTGAATTAACATTGGTTCCTATAGGAACCAAGAGGCCTAAAATAACCCTCACTCACCCTTTAAGTGAGGTTAATATTTTCAAAAATGAGAATAAAATTCATGGTAAAACCATTCCTAAATGGTTTTTATATGTTAAGATACAAAACATCCCAATTCTATAACATAAATGGGCCATCACAAAGATTGCCAACATCAAAGTTCACAAGGAACATAAACCCTAGATAGTGGCTCTATAATAGAAAGAGAAATAAAGATAAATGGATACTCTTGGATATTTAGGTAGCACAAAATAGGAATCCCTAGAACCTTCATAAATGACACACTATTTATTAAGTGTCCAATTTGACCCAACCGCTATTGGATTAAAAGAGTAACAACAAACAGATCTATGGTTGGTGGAGAGGAATTCACTTTTCAAAAGATGAAGCCATTTGTTGATTTGAATCTAGTAGGAGGCCAAATATTAGGAGATGACCCCATATATGAGGAGGATATACCTATGTTTGTCTAAGATCAAAGTGTCCAGTTGGCATTAAATGCCTTACAATAAAAAATAAAGAACCTTCAAAAGAAGAATGAGGATTTGGAGAAGTAGGCAGTTTTATCAGTTCCTAACTCCATAATTGAAATGTTTAAGAAATCATTCCATTATATGTTTGACTCTCTAAAGTTAATAAAACTAAGGTAAAGTGAACTATATCTTCAAGATACAATAGTGAAGAGTATAACCACCCAATTATAGGGTTATAGGGACAAAATCAAGTATTTGATTGACATGTTGATAAGGGATAAAATCCCTAGTTTTAAGACTATCAACATATCTCACCTCAACACCATCTTGTGCTTGATTTTGGATAAAATCAATAGCCTAAGTACATGGTCCAAGTCCTTGGAGAGACTCATTAAGTATGATAAGGAACTACTGGACATAATTAAAAAAATCCTAGGGACCATGATTATAAAGCTTTCAAATATCACTTCTATGATCACCATGGTAGATGTTGAATCCAAGCACAAAGTCACCTTAGTAATGCAATAGGTGAGAAATAAGATCCAAGGCAAATTTAGAGGTGATAATAGTAGGATCATGGATATGATCCTAACTAAAAAAAAGAAGATAGTCAAGGTGAAGAACATTAAGGAATATTTTCAAAGAAATTAGAAAGACCTAGATGATTTGGTAGATCAAAAAGATGAACTCCTCTTTGAACCAACTATTAGCTTGAAGTTAGTTTATGAACAACATCAAAAGGTGATGGAGTTACTTCAATAGAGCCAGGGGTATTCACCAACATAGGGTTCACCAATTGATTAAGGATATTATCTTTTGAGAAAACATTATAAAAGTTGGAATTGGAATATTCTTTGTAAAGGCATGTGCATTTTGTTAGCACATTGCCTAAAAGTTAGTCTATTTTTGAAATTTTAGTGTATTTTATAAACTGGATAGACAGGATAGTTGTCCTTTATTGTTTTTACACCTGTAATTTGAGGCAACTAACTAACATGCTTCCTTGAGGCCTATAAAAGGAGCATTATCATTTGTTAAAAAGATGAGAGAGAGTTTTGAGCTATGAAACTAGTGTAAACTTTGAAGCAATTAATATAAGTAGAGAATTCTAATAACATTGTCTAATTTTGTTTGTGTAAATTGTTATTTAGCTTCTCCAAACTTGAATTTCTTTTAGGAATGTTGGACGTGAATCTTTAATACCTGGTTACTAATTTGTGCACGTGCTAGATTATCTAGATGTTCTTTATTTTACTTTTTTTTATTTGCTCTGCATAAGGATGTGCATATGTTATTTGATTGTAGTAGTAAATATTTAAATTAAAGGTATCTCTTACTTGTATTTATATACTCTCCTTAGATACTTGCCTAGTGTGTGGCAATATTTGGGCATATGTTATTTCATGTTATACATTGGTATAATGTATGTCCAATTGGAATTTAAACTTTGTCATGATATTTGAGGTAAATATTATCTACTTGTTTTCTTTCTTCCCTACCCTTCTCTTTTCTCCTTTTTAACTAGATTACTATAGCTTAAAACCATTATGGATATTCATTTTAGAAAAGTATTAGATTAGAACTTGATCATAATCCATTGACATCAACATAGATTACTACATCCTGTGCAAATAGTATTGAGGACCAAGGTGTCTCCCAACCACCAAGTTTTATAAATATTATGGAACAATTTGCTTTATTTGTTGTTATTTCAACACAAGTGACCAAATCACCACCACCTACAACTCATACTATAAATTTTTTCAATTTTAAAATAGAAGTGTTCTTTAAACACTAAGAGAACCTTTGATATACTTAGATCATCAATGCCACTTTTTTGATATACCATCACTTAGTTTATATAAATCAATGTTTTGGTTCTAAATGAGAAAACCCACATAGAGCATGATTTGTGTAAAGGGTTAAATTTGCTAATAAGGAGTGTTTAAATTAAGTTGTGTTTGTTTCATTTTAGAACCTATTTACAATGAAGACTATAATAGTAATAAAATATAGGGGCATATTCATATCTAATACAGGCTATGAATATGCCAATCTATATGTGATATACACAATTTTAAATTTATACATAAATAAATTATATTTTTTTTTTGGTTTTGAAACATATAAGGAAATTGTAAGTCAATTTGGTATTCTTTGTGGTTATACACTATGTTTATTTTTTATATAAATATGGAAGGATTTATTATAAATACCTAAATGATAATCCATCCATATATATTTATGTTTATATAATGAAATTATTTTCTTGAAAATATTTGGAATATATGTTTAATCACATTCTAGATATGTTTATAAAAGTATGTGATTGATTCAAGTCAAGATTGTATGCTTTTAGAGATACATATGTGCATAATGAAATATACCTATATTATTATAATGAGGATGATTATGGTTTCAATTGTATGCATTATAGGGAAACTTAGTGTGGATTGAGTTATTTATAACTTAGACACAAATGTTTAAGTTTGAATTCAATATTTATTGGAAACTTAGAAACAAGGTTGAATAAGTGACTATGGATATTATATATGTGATACTTAACATTTTTATTTAGGTATATCATAGCCATTATGCATATTCAGATAAATAAGTAAATATGATATTTTTTATGGCAAGGAATTAAATACAACATTGTATTTATAGACATTTGAATATATACATTCATGATACTCTTATTTAATAAAATGATATTTTACTAATTATGAGTATACTAAACATATATATATATATATATATATATATATATATATATATATATATATATATATCTATATATATATATATATATATATATATATATATATATATATATATATATATATATATATATATATATATATGTACATGTTTTGAATGATAGATATACATGTCATATAGATTATCATAAAGTTATAGATGCTGTTTATTTACATTAATATGTTTGAACATAGAAGTTAAATTGGGGAAATCAAGGGACTTCTAGTTGAATCTTTTTATTTAGCTTTGTCTATTTTTGCATTGGCTGATTTTATGAGCATTTTATATAATGCAAATAGAACTAAAATATAATGGCTGTTAAATGAACTATTATTATAGATATGAATTTATAGATTATAAATACTTAAATGTATGGTTGAGTGATTTATTATTAAGAATATTTTACTTGAATGCTATAAGAGAAATAATATTTTGATTAGTGTTATTTAGATGGATGAAATAACATTTCTAGTTACATGTTAATATTTTGTAAATTGATGTTTAAATATGCTTCTTACCTAGATGGCATGATTTTTATTGAGGACTATTTTTCTATATATTTGATATGCATCAATAAATTAGATTTTTTGAGATTTATTACATTATATTTTATGGACGAAATGAATGTATTTGATATTTATTTATTTAGCAATTAATTATTGTCTAATAGGGAGTATTTTATTTAAATTTGTTAGTTTATATATATATATATATATATATATATATATATATATAGAGAGAGAGAGAGAGAGATAATTCTCACATTATTACCTAAATAAGTATTGTGATGGATTCCACTTTCTTAATTAGTATCACTAATGCATAGATAAGGTGTAATCTGATCGAATGTTGTGTATGAAATTCATTATTCCCAGTGATCAATAACTATATGAAATATTTGGATAAAGTAATGTTTATAATTAAACATTGGCATTTCATATGTTTTATTTAGTTTAAATTTTTGTATGATATCATGTAAAAATGAGTTTCTTTATGGTATACATCATGTATTAATTATCTTAAAATACACAAGTTCTAGTTTTTCACTTTGGATTTTTGCATATCATTATCTACCAATCTATAAATAAAGGGCCATTCCCTAGTTGGGAGAGAGTTCATGGGATTTATGGTCAATGGTTGGTATGGAAAAGCACTCGAATGATGCTCTCCTTCTCCTCAATAATAATACACTAGAGATGAAACTTGAGATTACTTATGTATATTAAAAGTGTGTTTATACCTACATGCTTCATGGAGATTTGTATCATTCTATATTATTATTAAGACATATACTATGATAAAATTATATTTTTACATCAATTGGCTATAATATTGTATCATCCATCACTAAATTTGTAACAATAATTTTTTAATTAATTCAGTCTTTTTTTTTGTAATCATCATTATAATTATTCTTGATATTGATAATATGATTATTATTATTAGCTAAATAAATTAACTATATAACTTTGTATGGTCAGTTGAAAATAATGTATTTATTTAAATATCACTCTTGTAGGTTTCATCATGATGGGATCTATTATATGAATTTAAGTAATTAAAGTAAAAAGAATTACCCTATTCTAGTAAAACCCAATGGGGTTGTTACATAGTGGTATCATAGTTGAGGCTAAAACCTATAAGACTTAATGTGTCCTCTAATGCAAACATATTATACTTTTAAATAGGAATAATAATGATGTGTTCTAGACCAAGAGGTGAGGGTACCTAAAAAACTAATATTTAGTGGATCCAAATAAATTCACCATTGAGCAAGATACAAAGTTGGATCAAATCCTCGTAGCCATGCACAAAAATAGGTATTGAATCATGGCCCTAGAGCAGGAAGTACATGGACATGTAGAGGTTAATGTTTAGGAAGAACCTAAAGAGCACCCTACTAAGTAGGAAAATATTTAAGATCATAGTCTTGAGGAAGTGCAACAAGATGAGAGAGCTCAAGTAGTTAAAAAGTTGGCACGAGATATGAAAAAGATGAAACCACCCTTGATGGAACCATTTTGGTAGATGGAGATAAAGCATGGCTGACAATGATGGAAAAATATTTCAAGATACGAAATTACTCTAAAGTCACCAAATTAGTTTGGGGAACATATCAGCTTACTAGTGAAGCATCAACTTGGTGGGAAAATAATAAGTTTAAGATGAACCTAGACTCTGCCACCACCACTTGGGAATAATTTGTGAAATTGTTTAGGTCATGGTGGATTCCTGAGCTATATTTTAATTAAAATCTAAGAAATTTTTAGAACATTAAGGTAGGAGACATTTTTGTGAAGAAATATTGGGAGCAATTCACCAATATTTTAAAGTATATACCTTAGTATTAGGTAGATGAGAGGTTAATAATTAGGACATTCATTATGGGATTAAAAATCCAAATTGGTTATGAGATAGCTATGTGTGGGACATCTATCATAGATCAAGTCTTTAAGAAGGTAATCAAGTAGGAACAAAAGCTAAAATATCTTACTCAAGTTAGAGATAAATTTAAGAAAAAGTTTGGAAGTTCTAAACCATCTTTCAAAAATAAGAACTAGAAACATAGTGAATACTCTAAGATCCATTTCAAGGGATAGAATGCTAAGTTCAACAGTAGCTCAGGGAACAAGAAACATGGAATTGGTTTCAAGGATGGTTTCAAGGTAAACCAATAGTCTGATAGAAAAAGTCCACCTAGAGGTTGATTCATTTATGGAGGTGAACATTACACTCAAGAGTGTACTCAAGGCAAGTTAGATGGAAAGAACAAGGCTTATGATTTTTCAACAATGTATTCATTCATCTATTTAAAATCCTCAAGATGATTTCTAAGCTTTTCTTATTAAAATATCAAGTATTTTGTTTGATCATCTAGTTTATATTCTGATTGACACTTGTGCTACATAATATTTTATTACTCCTAGAATGATTAATAAGTTGTCTAGAAAAGTTGGAGTTATGGTAAATACATTGTTAGTATAGTATAGCAATGAGTCAAAGGTCAAGGTTGACAAGTGTCTAATGGAATCTGATATTAAGATAATTGAATTCACTACAATAATGGATATGTATGATATACCATTAGGGTCATATGATGTGATCTTAAGAGTCAATTGGATTGTAAATCAAAAAGCTAAGGTTGATTTATATCTAAAGAAGGTTGAGTGTCAAGATTATTTTGTAAATTAGACATAACTTTAGGGTGATAAAAGAGAGTTGAAGCTTAGGAAAATTTGTATAATTCAGCTCAAAAAGGATTAGAGAAAGGATGCCTCATTTATTATTAACATAAATAAGATACAATAATTTAATGAACCATCTATTGAGGATTATCCTTTTTTTGGGAACTTTTAAGACATGTTTATAGAGGAATTACCTATATTACCACCCAAATGTGAGTTTGATTTCTTGATTGACATCATACCTAGATCTCAAATGTAATCCAAGGCACCATAAAAAATTATAAATATAGAATTGGTTGAGTTAAAATCTCAATTATAGGATTTATTATCAAAAGGGTTGATTTGACCAAGTGTGTAACCATAGGGTACACCAATGGTGTTCATCAAGAAGAAAGATGGTAATCTTTGACTATGTATGGATTATAAAATGTTGAATAAGGTTAAAATAAAGAAAAGATATCCATTACCTCACATTGATGATATTTTTTATTAGATTAAAAGTGAAACCATATTTTATAATATTGATCTTAGAACAAGGTATCATCAACAAAGAATTTAAGATGAGGACATTCCAAAAAAAATGTCTAGAACTTGATATGGGCACTACGATTTCACATTGTTACCTTTTGGGTTGAAAAAATCTTTGGTAACATTTATAAATATCATGAAAAGTGTGTTCATATATTATCTAGATCATTTTGTTTTGTTTTTTTGGATGACATCGTCATATATTCTAAGCATGTGGAAGAACAACTTCAGCACCTAGAACTAGTTTTGAAACATTTACAAAAGAACAAGTTATAACTTAGTTATCTAAGTTTGAATTTTTATAAAATAAGGTGAAATATATAGGACACATTATCTTTATCTAATTACATATCTTCAGTGAAAGAATCAGAGTTTTATTTGGTTAGATAAGTGCATTATATCCTTTCATTAATTAAAAAGGAGGATTACTTCAGCAACTGTGTTAAATTTTCTCAATCCTAATGGTCAATTATTACTGATCATAGATGTATTTAGGGATGGGTTTGGATGAGTTATTATGAAATATGGTTCACTTTGTAGCATATGAGACTAGAAACTTGAAGCCTTATGAGGGGAATTATTCCTCTCATGATCTAAACTTGCTATAATAGTGCATGTCTTTCAAGTTTGGAGGCATTATCTATTGGGGAAGCATATGAGCTAAAGATTGATAACTTGTGTCTTAAGTACATCTTCACCCAAATGACATTAGTTATAATTCTTATTTGATTATGATTTTTATATTAATTATATCAAGGGCAAGGAGAATATAGTTATATATTCCCTAAGTTATAAAAGGTACATATCGGTCTTGGCTACTATTAGGAATACTTTCCACAATCATATTTTGTTTCACTATATATATATATAGAGTTCACAAATTATCAAGTCCAAAATATTTCATTGTCATCCATAATACATGCCTTCAGCCTTAAGTCATATAAAATGGGTCACACTTAAGCAAAACTCTCTTTTAAATAAGCATAAGTCACCTTTTAGGTCATTTAATGACCTATTCACCTCTTTGACACTTCTGTGAGAAAAATATGAAACAAGAACAATTTATAACATATAGACCCATTCCACATAATCTATAGGTCCCATTTAAGTTCCACCATTCATCATATCACTCTTTTGATAACCCCTAATTAACTCAAACACTTCTCTATACACACAATCATTATGAATGAACACACAGTAAACTTATAACCCTTTTTTCATACTTCACATGAGATTTTAAGCATTTATAATTCACACATATGGTCCTTATTTAGTCTAAAACATATTAAAATATATATTTCAACTTTAAACATTGATATCCCAACAAACATAGCTCAAATACCCTTCTTGGGTTACTTGTAGAATATGCATGAACACATAGTCAACATTGAAATTTAATATATTTGATTTTACACAATTTAAAATATTTAAATATATATTTCCAAATGTACATTTGATTCTTCTACAAATTTTATTTTTACACCATGAATAAATTCTACATAGATTGAAAGATATAACATAAAACCTAAGCATTGGTTTCTCCTTTACAAATTTGAATATTTAAATCCAAATTGTCATAGTCAAACATTAGTTACTTAAAATTCATCTCATGCCATAAAATCTTATAAATATCATGAACCATTTATTAATTTCATAAATTAACTCATAGTGTGCCATTGCCCAAATGTTAAACTTCAAACACTTGGCATCATCTCATTTCTTCCTGACATCTTTGAACAAAAATACTCCATCGATCTCCTGCACATAGCTTGATATTTATCTATATTAAGCATTAGACACATTTAAATGATTTTCCTCAATATACTCTATTTATATTGTTTAGTATGAACACTACTCACAGTTAGATCTTAGAATTAGCTTGGTCTTTATCTCTACCTATTGCTAAGCAACTATCACTTTAACCTCTTTGACTCGATACACATCGTTAGATCAATTTGTAAAATTTATTATGAATCATTATATCTTCATTTGGTCCTAATATTTATCTCTTTAAAAATATACCAAGTATGGGAACCATTAAAATCTACCTAGAATTCCAACTTTGGACCTCAATAACTTTTGTTGCGCTTAGATGCATGATCTAAAATTTAGACCATATGATCCCCTCACATAGGAGTATAAAAATATATCAATATTATCCTATAAATTTTTATTTTTTAATATATAACTCCTTGAATCTAATAACTTTATTTTTTTGCCATAGAGCCAACTATTCCTAGAATTTCTTGGAAGGCCAACTTTTCACAAGCATATCTTTTGGTGTACTTCATCACATGTACTAAAATTTAGTGCATATCCACTAGGAATATAAATAAACAAACCCATATGATCATATTATCCTAAAAATACCACATGTAATAAATATGACTACATCAAAATGCCTACTCAACTTTTATTATCACATGCAAATTTGGTTAAGTATGGGAAAACACTATCAAATATCCTAAGAGCGAAACTTTTCAATTGCATATATTTTATTGCTCTTATTCACATGAACTAAAATTTATTTCATATAAATTATGCATAATAATGAATAAACCCATGTGACTATTTCCTCCTAACACCTCCATGCATGTGAATGTTGACGTCGTCAACATAGTTACTTGGCGCTATTTGAATATATAAAACACTATCAAAATGCTTAAGAGCCTAAGTTTATACCCACATATATTTGACTACACTTCATCACATGGATTGATACATAGACCATAGTAAATTAGGACTAATGTTATCATAACCATATGACCAAATCCCCCTGACTCATCCACACACAAAAATGGTGATGTTATCAAATTGCATACTTAAATTTTTTGCTACTATACCCAAAATGTCTAAATGAAAACAATTATCAATGAGATGAAATATACTTATGCACACAAACACTCAAAAAATTAAAAAAAACTCTTATTATACCCCTTTCACATGATCAATTCTCTATAATAATCCTTGAAAATCTCTAGCCATGCCAAAATTAAAGATCAACCAAGCCTCCTTCAAGCATACTAGGACAAACACATTGCACACTTTGTCATTTTCAATTATAATATGAAGTCACTTCATCCACTCACCTATAAACCTTTATGACATCACCATGACATCATTGAAAACTCTCAAATAAAACTAACATGATATGCTCTTCTTTATAGTTGACAAACTAACCAAGGCAGCTCATTCTATACCAAGAAACTTGATAGATGATGTATCTATGCTTGCAAAGAGATTCATGAAAGAGGTATAACAATTAAATATATTTATAAAAAAAATGATTTTAGATTGAGATTTGAGAATGACTTATATATTATGGCAGACTTCAAATTTAGCTATGGGCACATGGTTGAATTTCAACACTGCATATCACCCAAAAACTAATGGGTAGACAGAGAGAGAGTTAACCAAGTATTATAATATCCTCTTTAGATGTATTATTGGATCATTAATACAAGTGGGAGGAATAAATTGCATTAGTTGAGTTTGATTACAACAACTCATACTAATTAGTTTTGAATATTGATCCATTTGAGCCATTATATGGAAGGAGGTGTAGAACACCAATTAGTTAGAACATGTTAGAGGATAGGGTAGTCTTAGGCTAGAAATGCTTATGGAAGTGGAAGACCAAGTTAGAATAATTAGATAGAGGTTATCCTAAGATAATGATAGATATAAAAGTTATGCTAATATGAAGAGAATGACAAGGTAGTTTTCTATTAGTAATAAATTAATTTTGTGGCTTAAACCTCAAAAAATATTGATTAAGTTTGGGAAGTAAAACTATCACCTAGATAAGTGGGACCCTTTTATTTTATGTAAGTGATCAATCATGTAGTGTATAAGCTTGCATTGCCACTATCTATATCTCTTTTTAATAATATTTTCCATGTTTTCTATCTTGAAAATTATGTTTTTGATCCTTCACATGTGTTGGATTGGAATGATTTTCAAGTTCTAGATACTAGGGTGGTCATAGTAGAACCAATCAGAATAATTGACACTCACAAAATCATTTTGCATAATAAAGAAGTGTCATAGTGCAAGGTCTAGTGTGGCCAATATTCTAAAGATAGTGCCACTTAGGAGAATTATGATGAGTTTTATAGGTTGTTTCCACATTTTTTTACTTGATATGTTTCTAGATATCATTTTATTTTTTGTTGAATAATGTTTAAATTTTAGAACTTATGCTTGGATAAGTGTCATTAGGATGATGACTAGATTTAGGCAGGAAGGATGTCACATATTGATTCTTGTATAGACTTAATAACCTATTTATTAATCTATTTTCATGGTTATTATTTAGTTAATTACTATATTGGTTAAGATAGATTTTGTATATTGATTTATGGATAGTTATACTTTTCTTAATTTACATTATTGTTAACTATGGAGTTAACTATACTTTCATATTATGTAAATGATGATCATGGTTGTTTAGTTTATTAAAATAGTATGTTATGGATTTTATATTTATTATAGATAAATACCTTCATTGTTTTAAGGTGGATGCATGATAGATCCATCCTTCAGAGTGTGATGGAGGGAGGGCATCATTGGAGAGGTTGGTGTAAATGGAGGCATTGGGGGATAAAATATGGAATAAATAAAAACCCACACACGCCATGATAGTTTAATATGCCTTGATCAGTGTTTGATTTAGATACATTTAGTATGTATTTGATTTCTAATGTGTTATCTAACTTTTAACGACTGCTAATATGGTTTTAGTTGTGATCTTGATTGTTGCTTGATGCTCATGTTGATATGCTTGTGTGTTACACTTATGATTCTCATACCTAAATTACCTTGTGTGTGATGTTACTATGATGATTAATGGAATCTGCGTATGTCCTTATTATGACATGTTACTATCTATGGATGTAATTAAGTGTTTCTAAGTTTGATATTTCCTTGTCTTAATGCATTGCTACAATGGTAGGACAAACTCTATTGCCTAGCTTGAATTGTGTGATAAGATTAATTGTAAAATACTATGCTAAAATTTATGTCATTTTAATTAAGTAAAATCATTTTAATTTCTAATAACATTTGCATTAGATGATGATTAATGAGAAGTCATTATATTCAAAAAAGTTGCTAATGATAAAATGGTCTTTGAGCTATGTCAATATTATGTTGAAGTTTCATTGTTTAATGATTATTGGTAACATCATTGTATTAATTAAATGTTCTAATGTTTTATTGACTTTTTATTAAGTTAACAATCTTGTTAATAACTTCATGCTATTCAGAATTATCATTGACATTATAATGTTCAAGGACTTTTATGAAAGTTGAATGCAATGTTAATAAGTAAAGTCAATATTAACAAAAATCTTAAAAGAATTATTTATAAATTTTTAATTAGTAGAAGTTTAGATATTAGGGTTTTAAACTAGTCATTAATTTGAGTTAACAAGAAATTATGCAAACAATCATAGAGTTTGGTATTTTTTTCATGATAAAAATAAGGATGATTGTTAGTTTCTATTAGTTATTTTTTACATGCATCGACTTAGTCATTAATTTTGATGGAGAGATTAGGGGCTTATAGTAAAATTAAAGAGAATACAATGAAGATAAAGTAGGCTAGGGTGGACATAAATTGACATGGTAGAGAAGTAAGAAAAAGAGGAAAAGGAAAAAGAAAGGGGTTTGAAGGAATATTGTAGAGAACAATATACCAAGTTGGTTTATAGATTTTCATTTATTTTTTATTTTTATGAATTAAATGATTGGTATTTTGATATGGGTTCTAGTTTTTTTTGGTTTTGGTTTTTTGAAATTATTTTAATCCAAGGCATATGCTTAGTACTATAAATGGCTTGGTCATCCACAAAACTAGACATATACCTAGTTGAACCCTAGTTGTGGCTATCAAAACCAAATTTAGTTGCCACAAATTTGAACACTAGATAAGTATACATAAAATTATTAGTTATTTGGTTATGTGAATATCATTTAACTCACTTAAAGGTTTGGATGGGTATGTAGAAATGAACACAGTCCTAAAAAATTGTATTTATTTTTATATTGTATCGATTAGTTATTTATATTCAAAACTAAGTCCTTTTATAGAACTTATAGATCAACCAATTTTAAAATGTACCATCTCTCATATTATATAAATTAATGTTTTAGTTCAAAATGGGAACCCACATAGGGCACAACTTGTGTAAAGGGTTAAAATTTATAATAGACAATTTTTAAATCAAGTTATGTTTGTTTGATTTTATAACATATTTATAGTGAAGATCAGAACAATAATAAAATATAGGGGCATATTTATATATAATAAAGGCTATGAATATGTCAATGTATATGTGTTATACACAAGTTTAGTTTTTGACATAAATATATTTTTGTTTTTTTATTGCTTTTAAGCCATATAAGGAAATTGTAAGTTGATTTAGTATTATTTATGGTTATATACTACATTTCATTTGTATATAAAGATGGAAGGATTTATTATAAATACCTTAAAGATACTCTATCCATATACTTTTAATTTTTAATTAACAAAATGATTTTCTTGTAAACCATTGGAATATAATCTTAATCACATGATAGCTATATTTATAAAAGTATGTGACTAATTCAAGTCAAGACTGTATGCTTTTAGAAATATATTTGTGCATAACAAAATTTGCCTTTATTAATATAATGAAGCTGAGTGTCATTTTTATTGTATGGATTATAGGGAAAATTAGTGTGGATTTAGTTGTTTGTAACTTATAAATAATTATTTTAAGTTTGAATTAAACACTTATTGGAAACTTAGAAACATGATTAAATGAGTGATTGCATATTATAAATGTGATACTTGACATTTCAATTCAGGTATATCATAGTCATTATGCATATTTAGCTAAATAATAAATATGATATTTTTTATGGGAAGGAATTAAATACAACATTGTATTTTTAGACATTTAAATGTATACATTCAAGATACTCAATTTAATAAAATGATACTTTTCCAATTATGAGAATATCGAATATGTATATATAAATGTGCATGTTTTGAATGATGAATATACACATCATATGTATTATTAAAAATTTATAGATGATTTTTTATTTTACTTAATTTGTTTGAAAATATAAGTTAAATTAGGGGAACTAAGGGACTCTAGTTGAAGCATTTTATTTAGCTTTGTCTATTTTTGCATTGGCTGATTTTATGAGTAGTTTATATATTGCAAATAGAAATGAAATATAATGGTTGTTGAATGAACTATTATTATGGATTTGATTTTATATATTTATAAATACTTAAATTTATGGTTGAGTAATTTATTATTAATCATGTTTTACCTAAATGGTATAATATGAATAAGATGTTTTAGATTAAGGTAAAAGTAGGTTTTGAAAGGACCCCAAAACCCTTTAACAAAGAAAGAATGATGAAGTGATAATGCCCAATAGGAAGAACATTCCTATAACTTACTATAAAATAGTATCAAAATCAGGTTTTACAGGGACCTAAAACCACAGACCGATACCATAAAAGAAGATCACAGGTTTTACAGAGACCTGGAAACTCAAAATAAGTTTTTAAAACTAAGATCCAACTTTCAAAACCTGTTATAACATCCAGCAGAAAGGACCAGACCAAAATCAATAGCAATAAAGAATACCTTAGTCTTCTAATTCTAGGATCATCTTCACAGCCTCATTTCCAACCATTGCTGTATCCTGTATGGATATTGCAGCCGATGTAGCAGCTTCTTGTTGGGCTTTCTTCCTCGAGCTCTACCTAGTTCTCTTAATAGGCCCCTCCAAAGATTTTATTTCTTCATTAGCTCATTTTCCAAGGTTAGCTGTAGCTGCACATATGCTAGAAGTATCTTCCTCCATTTTCATTCTACTTTCCTTGATGAGCCTTCTCAAATTATTCTCATAATCCTTAAGTTTAGTTGGAATATCACTCATTTGCTTCTCCAAATTATTGATATTGATCCTATCAGCTTCTTGGTTATGTTGCATTATTTCTACTTTCTTCTTCAGCTCCATCATTTCCTTATACATCCATGAGTCAACTTGGAAAATTTCATCATCCTTGAATTTGACCGAATTCATGAAGGAGAGCTTAGTGTCCCTCTGTCGAGCATCACAACTATCATCCGCAATCTCCTATGGCAAGGACTCATCCTTTTCTATTTAGTCCTCCCTTTCCATCATTTTCTCTTCTTTTGTCTCTGTAGGGTCTTTATGCTGTTCATGATCATCCTTTTCTTGTTCTCTAATATCCATAACATGATTGGAAACTAGAACCAAATGTTCCTTTTCTCTTGTCAAAGCTGGATCATCAAGTAAAATATTTGTGTCTTTAACACTTCCCCCCACCACAGTCTGATTATCTTCATGATTGGAATTATTCTATTCTATATTGTCCTCTATTTCATCCCCTTCATTTTATTTCTCACTTTTGTCTTCATTTTCCTGATACCCTTCCAGATTTGAACTAAAATCCCCAATTTCCGTCCCTTCTTCTTCCTCCAAAACATTCTTCTCAGAACTTTCTATGCTTTCCCACTCAAATTCCTCTTCAACATTCTATTTTTTTGAACTGGAGGGTTTAGGTTTTACTTTTTCTGTCCCCTTCACTTTTCCACTCTTCCTACACTGTGAATCCTTGTTTTTATTAGAATAAGGATTTGAGACTATGGCATTGTTTTTACAATAGCCCTCTATGATAAGAATCAGTCCGTCATGCAAAATTGGTTGAGATTCCTTCTTTCTATGAGTAAACAGACTTTGAAGTAGGGAAAAGCGCAAATAGAAGGGGAAGGAAATTTTGTCTTTATGCCTAAAATGATTAAGCAAAATGAAATTTATGAACGCTTTTGCTTCTACCATCTAGGATAAAATACTCATGAATGCAGCATAATACGTCTCTCTAGATTCCTTTTATCTACTTCAAATCGAAGAAATCTCCACTCTTTTCCAATTTCTTCTCCTCTGCATCCATTTTTAGAAATTTCTTGTAAGTTGCATTGGAGATACTAGTCTACTTAAAGAATTTAATGCCATCCATGGGGAGCCCTGTAACCTCAGTGATGAACTCCTCTGTGAGCTTCATAGTAACACCATACAGCATTACTCTATCATCAACCTAGTTTTTGAAGAATACCACCGTGATATGGGGTTTAGACCAATGCAATCTCTCCATATAACTTACCACTCTCCCTTTCTGAAGAATCCTCCATACATTCTATTTATCCTTCCAATCTTCACAATTTTTTGGCTCTTGCTTTCTCGGTTCACCCTTCATTTTTCAAAACAAACAATATTCCAACAACACCCAAACACTGAGAGTAGAAAAATGGACCCGAATGTTCTTTACATGAAATGGAAGTTGCCTATATGTTGGCACATGTGAAATCCATGTTACATTCTCATAACTGTACCTATTTAGTGAAGGTAATCTATCCACCTTAAATCCACTCCTCTGAATCATTAATTTACTAATCCAGGTAGATCTTTCCCTCTTTTGAATGAATGCCATCATAATTGATAAGCGCTTTGAGATCAATGTGCTTATTTAATGCATTATGCCATCTCACCTTTTGCCCCATTTGAACAGCATGATTTGCTATCCAGTCAACAACCCCATTGGCTTCTCTATATGTATGGGATATGGTCACTACTTCAAATTTAAGAATAAAAGATTTAATTTCCATCACCGTAGCCTCAATAGACCATGAACTTGAGTTTTTTTTATTTAGGATATTTACAATATTCAAAGAATCACCTTCCAACCATAATTTGGAAAATCCCAATTCAACAACAAGTTTAATAGTGTATAGGGCTGTAGTAGCTTCAGCAATATGAGTATTCAACTTACCAATTGGGATAGCAATGGCATCAACTACATTTCCCATATGATCTCTCAGAATTCTTCCACATCGCGCTCTTCTCAGATTCCCTTTAGCTGCTCCATCAAAATTTCCTTTGATCCATCCAGTAGGAGGGACATTCCATTTTACATTCAATCTTGGATTATCAATTTTTTGCTTAGGCCTTTCAGATCGTAAGGGGTTATCAAATTGAAAGGTTTGATTAGGATCCCTCTGTGATTTAAAATTATCCTTAATAGCTCTAATAATATTCTGACCAAGCACCCATCCTAGAAGTTCTTTACTTCTAAAAATTCTATTGTTTCTTTCTTTCCATATGCCCCACCATATGTGAGGAAGTGTTAGTTTCCAAAAAAAATTAACATCAAGATTTTTTGAGGGACAACACTAGCTTTTAAAAGATAGACACACACTTTTTTGATGTACCCATGTTATACCCCAAAAATTAAGGATCTCAGTCCATACTTGTTGAGTGTAGGGATAGTTCAAGAACATATGGTCTCTATCTTCAAATCCATTTTTACATAAAATACACCTGTTAACCACATTAATTCCTCTTTTATATAAATTTTCAAGGGTCAGGATTTTATTTTGAAGCAAAGTCCAGAATAAAATATGTAATTTAGGGATGAGCCCCTTCATCTAGGCTTGAGACCACAAAGGTTGATTTCCCTTTTCCTTTGAAGTAAATATAATAGAGACTTTAAATTGTCCACTAGGATCATCATGCCAAATAATCTTATCCTCCATATAGGGATAAAGAGAGACAACATTAAGAGATAATTAGATGTTGCTGAAGCCTTGATTATCATCATTTAAATTCACCCAAGAATTATTCTACCAATACTGACTAACTAGTATACCATATCTCTACTTACATCGATCAACTAAATCCTTATCTTGGAAATCTTCCATCAAAGGATAATCCTTTAACCAGACATCATCCCAGAATTTCACCTTAAGTCCATTACCCACTTTCCAGGAACATCCTTTTTCTAAAGTTTTTCTGGTCCCCTCAACTCCCCCCATATGGAAGAGGGACGAATAACATCAGAATAAGAAAAGAAATCAGAAAGGGATTTTGCATTGAAGAGGTACTTATGTTTCCATATAGTACTCCACTCTTTTTTTTCATGATAAACTCTCCATCCCAATTTGGCTAAAAGAGCTTTATTCATACTTATGATTTTCCTAATTCCTAATCCCCCTTCCCTAAAAGGTTTGCAAACTTTGTCCCAAGAAATTAAAGGCATTCTCCTTTTTTCCTCAGTACTAATCCATAGGAAATTTCTTTGAATTTTTTCAATAGCCTCTGCAAATTTAATAGGAATTCTAAAAAGACTTAAAGCATAAGTAGGTATGCTTTAAAGACAAGTTTTGAGAAGAGTTAACTTTTTTTCCTAACTTAAAAGGTTTCCTTTCCATCCCACAAGTTTCTTACTGAACTTGTTAATAAGATCCTCCCATAATGCATCAAGGACTTTCAGACCAAGAGGAAGACCAAGTAAGAAGAGGGGAGAGATCCTATAGAACATTCAAGAATTTTAGCAATTTTATTTTGTCTCTGGATAGGAGTGTTAATAAAGAACACTGAACTTTTATTCCAATTAATAAATTGACCAGAGATCGAAGAATATAAATTAATAGCTTGCTTCAGAATTCTTGCTTCCTTGACTTTAGCTTTCCCCATAAAGATGGTATCATCAACAAATTGTCCATGAGAACAAATTAGAGGTTGGGAAGAAGGATTTAAACCCTTAAATAAACATTTATGGACTAAATCCCCAATATATCTCCCCAAGCAATTAGCCATAATTACAAAAAGGATGGGGGATAAAGGGTCCCCTTGTCTCAATCCCCGAGATGGATAAAAGAAATGGGAAGAGCTAGCATTTACCAAAACAACAATAGAGGAAGTAGAAATCAATTGATAAATAATAACAAACACCTTTTGGTCAAAACCAAAAGCTAAAAGACTGTTTGAAAGGAATAACGAATCAAACCTGTCATAGGCTTTAGCAATGTCAACTTTCATAATAAACCCTTGATTATTAGAACATGACAATGAGTGAATATTCTCATGAGCAGTAATAATAGAGTTGAGAATTTGTCTACCTGGGATAAATCCATTTTTATGATCAATAATTATCAAAGGAATCACTTGAATAAGTCTGGAAGTAAGAACTTTGGAGATAATTTTATAGAAAGAATTACAGAGGCTAATCAGTCTAAACTGATCAGGCGAATCACCACCAATTTTCTTGGGAATCAAACACAGAAAGGTAGAATTCACTTCTTTAAGCATTTGTTTTGCTCCATAAACTTCTTTCATAGCATCACTAACATCTTTTCCAACATATTTCCAAAGTTTTTGAAAGAAAAACATGGGGAAACCATCTGGTCCAGGAGATTTATCTCCTCCTAGAGAGCAAACAGCTTTGAAGATTTCTTCATCCTTAGGAATTGAGTTTAACATTTTATTTTGTTCCTTCGAAACCAATGGAGGAATCACTCTTAGGATTTTAGGTTGACTATCCAAATTGATATTGGGATCAACCTTCATTAAGGATGAGAAAAATATGTTGATAATGTTATTTATATAGATAAAAAAAGTTGTAGTTACATATTAATATTTTGTAACTTGATGTCTAAATATAATTCTTACCTAGATGGTATGATTTTTATTCATGATTTTTTTATCTATATATTTAATATGTAGTAATAAAGCAGATGTTTTGAGATTCATTACATTACATTTGATGGACTTAATGAATATATTTAATATTTCTTTATTTAGTAATTAATTATCTCCTTATAGGGAATATCTTGTTTAACTTTTTTTGTTTTTGTATTATATATATAGACCAAGTCTCACATTAATGAAGATAAATAATTAGTGTGATAGATTACAGTTACTTAATGCAGTCATATAAAATGTGAAAATTGGTAGCTTCAATGTGGCTTATGACAGCTAACCCATAAGTCCCTCTTGTTTTCTCTCATGACCCTCATAGGCATCTTTTCACTTATTCCGAGTCATCTATAGCCTTCTAGATAGTGATTCCACCTCTTCCATGTAGTATTTTTAGTAATGATTCCATCCCCTTGGGTCTCTTACCTTCAAGAGTATATCACCCAACTTGGACTATAGCATTAGATCCTAGGGTGTCCATATTTTGTGTTCCTATCCAAGTGTATTTTTAGCTCCAATGGTCATTTCCTTCTAGTTCCTACCCTTCTTATTGTTGGCATAAAATGAATACATTCGAGCCATAACCAATACATCTTTATAAAATCTCATTCAAAGTTCATTTAGAAGGGGGCTAATAAATATCATAAAGCAATAAAGAATACAAGCAAGACCATTGAGGCAAACTTCCCTATTCTCTACATACAACTATCCAATACATGTAAAAGTACATCCAAATCCTTACACCAGTTCCTAGCCACCTCAAGCATAATAATTTTTAGCATTTTTCATCTTCATACACATTATTGCATATATCACATCAAGTGGGAGAACTACATATGGCTTGAACCCTATTTGAAGTATTGTTATATAGGTAGCTTGCCCATATAAGGGGTGTGGATACACATTCAGTGCATCTTATACACACTATCCCCCCTCTTTCTCAAATTTTATCAAATAACCATTGATTCTAGGGTTTGAAGACTAAATATAGTCTATAAGGAGTTTTGTAGACATCCAACATTCAAAAATTCATAGGCAGGCTCACATAAAGATAGTAGACAAAACCCAAAAATTTCAAACCTCTAAGATAATAGCAGAAGAAGAGGACATAGTGTCAAAACCTAGGGTGTCCTATTTTAGTGATCTTGTCCTTTCATAAAATAAAAGCCATTGTAACACTATCCCAATCCTACGTAGTAAATTTTAGACCCTATCTCAATTGTCTCAGTCTGTTTCTAGCTAAGTCTTTTTTTTCACATTTATTACTATTTTTAGAAAGGTTCAAATTACAATTAAATTATAAAAATATATAGATTAATTATTTTAATATTATTTATTGATTTAATTAACTTATACCTTTAACTAAATTAATAATAATAGTTTAATATTCCCAAAAAATTTAAATCATTAGTTAAGTCATTTGGTGAACCTGACTTACTTTGTTTGCACATAAAAACTCTAAAAACCCTAACTTAAATTCCTTTATAATTTTTGAAATAATTTTTTGATTTTTTATTTGCCTATTTACATTATAAATTCACTTTAAATTTTAAAATTCCATAGTAATTTTAGAAAAAATCATTTTCTTCCAAACCCTAGTTGCATATACTAGGTCCTTTCAAATCAAGAATTTTCCAATAATTTTATGTTTTTTACTTACTCATTTAAATTAAAAAATATCATTAATTTTTAAAATTATATAGTAACTTAAAAATATATATTTTCTTCCAAACCCTAGTTGTACATACTAGGTCCCTTCAAATCATAGTTTTTCCAATATTTTTCTAATTTTTTACCTACATATTTAAATAAAAAATTCAAATTAAATTTTAAAATTCCTTAGAAATATTTTAAAATATCAATTTTCAAAACCCTAGTTACATATACTAGGTCCCTTTGTTTTTAAGTATCACCTTACATCTAAAATCATATTTCACATTAAAACAAAAATGGATCTCACTTATTTACACATATTTATTACATTTCTTGCAAAAAATAAGAAGTCCATATTGATTCCTATCATGTACAAGAATGATTAAGTCTACCATATATTAATGCAAAGCTTCATTCTTTCTCCTTCATGCTTACTTTTTATAATAAGGGATGATATTACAAAATTTATTGCTAAAACTGTACAAGATTTTAATATTTCTTTTACATATTTTCTCTCTCTCTCTCTCTCTCTCTCTCTCTCATGGAGAATAATTTTCAACCCTATTTTTATAAAAATGTTCAAAATGCTATGTTACAAGTCAAAAAAGTTTATGCATTACTGCAAAATTCCATGCTCTCTATCCCTTGTTCAATATCTCTCATGTGGAATATTATTTATAATCATATTTATATATAACTTATAACTCTAATTACTTCTTTAACGTTATATCTCTCTATTATGTGTCATTCAATCAAGAATAAAAATATTACATACTTAGAGGATCCATTGCAAATGATAATGACCACCTATCAAGTTTTGGTGTCATATCTTATGTACAAGAAAAAATTTCCTTCTCCTCCTCTCCCCTAAGAAGGTGATAGCTACTTTCCCTCTAACCAAGTCCATGCTATCACCCCTCTAAAAGGTGAGGCAACCCATACTATTATTCCTAATGCGTACATTTAGCTTACATATTATTCAAACTCTCTTCAACATATGTGCTTACATGTTCAATTAGATGCACCTAAGGTTTGTACTTGAAAGAATTTAAGGGATCAAATCATTAGTATGAGCAAATTAATTTTATATTTACAAATGTAGAATAAGCTATTACATAACAAGATCACAACATTCAAAAATTAGATTATAATATAAAAGCCTCAAAGGCATCCTAGTGCTAATCATGTAAATGCACCTTAACCTAGTTAATTGGTTACAATCAATGTTCCATATCAAAACATGAAATCATAACAAAGTAACTCTACAGCTAGTGATTCAATAAGCATTCAATGATCAACTAAGATTTCAAGTGAGGTACTAAGGGAAATTATTAAATCTAAGTTGATCAAACTACATCCTCTATATCTAGTGCAAAGATCTAGATATTATTTTGCATATCATAGAATGCATGGGCATCACAGAGATTCATGTTTGACATTGGATAAACATATACAATAGATAATTGATAATGAGGAACCTATACAAGTTAAATAAGTAAAGAAATCCATAGTGACATAGGAACACATTCAAATATTTCAAAATATCAAAAACATTCAAATATTTCAAAAATCCAAAACATTCAAATATGTCAAAATACCTAAAAAATATAACATTTCAAAATACAAAAATATTCAAATAATTAAAAAACACAAAAAAAAATCAATTATATGCATTATATGTGCTTTACATTTTTACTACCATTCTAAACTTACATTTGTTGTTCTATGTTGTTGTTTGTTTATTTATCCATATTTAAATGCTTCACTTGATCTTCTTTGAGTGTGTGTAGTGACATCCAGATCCATGATTACTTCACTCTACCCATTGAGGGGACATTCTACTTCTACATTCAAGACACACATTGATATACCTACCCATTAGGGGAATCTTCTACATGACTACACCATCTAGGTTATGTCATTTATACACCACATACTCTAGTTATAATGTTGATGTACATTACTTGCTAGCTTACATAGATTAATCTATCAACACTCACTAGTATATAACACTTGTATATTTCTTAGTATATACCTACTCTTATACTACATGTCTTGCATAGTTTGAATTCTTTCTTTGATTAGTTAAGATGAGATTATATTTTGATCATTTACATGATTTCCTCTCTTGCTTTGTGTAGCTAGATGTGATTGCATTTCTCAATTCCTAATTTATTTCTTGTATGTGCCTTAGGAAATTTGCCAATGTCCTTTGATTTTATTCTTGTGTGTGCCTTAGGACACTTACGAATGTCATTTTATTGTACTCTTTTATGTGCCTATGGCCCTTTTGCAAACCTTGCTTATTTCAATTATATGTGTATGTGGCATTTAAACATGCCTTGTATGCTTGATTTCTAGTTTGAGTGACATATGCCCATGTCCCTTTTTTTCTTGGCCCCTTGGCCACTCTTGTATGTTTCTTCATTCTTGATTTACATACTTGTTACTCATTTTATTCTTAATTTTTTGCAGTGCCATGATCCATATCATACATTATCTAGATTTCTTGGATGACATGATGGACATCATGCTCCATCCCTCCTTACAAACTAAAACCTAATAACTAAATTTAATGTTTCAATTTGGTACATTAAACATGATATTGCATTGCTATATCTATCCAAACATACCCTTATTGATCTAACAATCTCTCATATAAACCATGCTATATCTTGAGATATCTTGTTAATTATCATTCCTATATCATGCATTCTCATAGTATAACACACTTTTAGGGCTATTTCTTCTTAGGATATTCATTGTAGGGTCTTCATTCCTTCCCTCAAAAGAGGAGGCAAAAAATAAGGGTTATATCACAAATATCAGAGCTCCTACCAGTCATAAAATAAGATTTTTGAACACCCAAAACAACAACCATAATTCAAACTAGGTAGAATAAATCAGGAAAATAGTGATGATTATAGAACATTCATTAAAATAAGCTCAAAACAATAGCATCAATATTGGACTACAATGTCAGATAGAAAGGTGTCCAATTTTGATGATCCTATCCAAATAACAAAAAATAGATTTTTAAGAAATAGAAAGAAAGGTAAGCTCAACTATAGTTTTACACATATAGACTAGTTTAGTTTAGTATTTTTAGTATAATTTTTCTCATAGAATATAGATATAGGGGTCTTAATGCACAACATGATGACTCACACTTTCAATTTTAGATTAGGTAGTTGGTATAACCTCTAAATCAGAATCCATGTTTCAGACACGAGTGATTGGATGTAATGTGCGTGGCATATTTGACTTCTCTCCTTTCTAATTTTAATATATTACTCAATAATTCTCAATATTTTCATGCCTTATTCCATCTACAGGTGGCTGGCATCATTTCAAAGTGGCTTTCTTACAAGCTTAAACTCCACATTTCTGAGTGGCTTGCACATAAGCTTATTTCCCATTTTTAGAGTGGCTTTTATAAAAGCCTAATCTCCACTTTTTCTGATTTGGCCAAGATTGCCCTAGTTTCTAATACACTTTCATCTATCCATGACACTTTTTTAGATTAAAAATAATTCATGGGATTCATGATCCATCCCATATGAAACACATTTATACTAATATCTATTTATAACTTCACTTCATGGGGTAACAATGGAGCTAAAGGACTAGCTAGACTTTGTATTCTTGAGCCACCTACTTAGAAGGATTGGACATATAGTCTAAATATAAATTATCACATGCTTG
This sequence comes from Torreya grandis, assembly GCA_037957365.1. Classification (NCBI taxonomy): domain Eukaryota; kingdom Viridiplantae; phylum Streptophyta; class Pinopsida; order Cupressales; family Taxaceae; genus Torreya; species Torreya grandis. The sequence goes on from JARHVA010000839.1 coordinate 1,269,841, forward strand.
ATTACATAGCTTCACTTAGTGGGTGATGATGAAGCCAAATGGCTAACCTTTGTATTCTTGAGCCACACTCAAGGAATTGAACACTAAACTCTGTTCATGATATTACTCTTGATACAACACATACCCAACATTAATCAACATTATCTAGCATTTGTTTGCATCACAAAACATTTTGTATTGGTTCATATACCCGTTGAGTTGTATTCATTCCTTTCTCTTCCTCTCTCTCTTACCCACCTTTGTAAATTCTTATTTTAGATATAACATATATAATAAAAATTGATCTACTCTTTATTTTTTATTGTATATTTATCACTTCCAAAATGTGTTCTCTTTATACACACCCAACATTACACATGGTCATGAGCTTCACCCTTTCAGGTAAGTTTAGGTACGCTTTATATTTTTCCTTTATCTTAGTATTTTTAATTTATTGCATCACTAGAATAAAGGGGGGGGGGGGCAAATGTAGTCATATAAAATGTGAAAATTGGTATCTTGAGTATGGCTTGTGACACCCAATTGATAAGTCCCTCTTTCTTACTCTCATAACCTTAATAGGAACCTTTTCATTGATTTTCATTCATTCATAGCCTTCTAGACAGTGATTTCACCTCCTCCAAGCATCATTTCTAGTAATGATTCCATCCCCCTAGGTCTTGTACCTTTATGAATATAAAACCTAACATGGACTATAACATCGGACCCTAGGGTGTATGATTTTGGCTCTCCTATCCAAGTTAATTTTAATATCTAATGGTATTTTCCTTCTAGTTCCTACCCTTTTTATTGTTAGCCTAACATGAATACATTTGACCCATGACCAACATATCTCTATAAAAGCCCATTCAATGTTCATTTACAATGGGGTTGGAAAATATCATAAAGCAAACAAGAATACAAATGAGACCATTAAGGAAAACTTCCCTTTTATCTACATACAACCATCTAATATAGATACAAGCACATCCAAATCCTGACACCAGTCCCTAGCCACCTCAATCATACCCAATTTTATCATTTTACATTGCATACACAATATTGCATAAATCAAATCATGTGGCAGTATTGGTATGTAGGAAATGTTCCCACAAAATGGGTGTGGATAAACGTTGAGTGCATATTACACACACTACCCCCCCTTCTTTCTCAAAGTTGGTCAAAGCATCATGGATTCTAGGGTTTGAATACTAAATTAAATCTATGAGGAGTTCCATAGATATTTATCATCCAAAATTTCATAGGCAAGCTCACACAAAGATATCAGACAAAACTTAGAAAGCTCAAGACTCCAAGATAAAAATAACAAAAGAGAACTATAGCATTGGACCCTAGGGTGTCTTATTTCAATGCTCTTGTCCTTTCATAAAATGAAAGATAGATCCTAATTTTCAACACTTTCCTATTCTTACATAGCAAATTTTAGGCCCTATCTCAGTCATCTCAGTCTATTTCTAGCTAAGTCTTATTTTTGCCACATTTATTACTATTTTTAGAAAGGTTCAAATTATAATTAAATTATACAAATCATTATCTTAATTAATATAATATTATTTACTAATTTAATTAACTCAAACCTTTAACTAAATTAGGAATAATACTTCAATATTCCCAAAAAATTAAATCATTAGTTAAGTCACTTAATTAGTGTCACTACTATGTAGATAAGGTCTAATCTAATTGAGCGGTGTGTATGAAGTTGACTAATCCAAGTGATCAATAACTATATGAAAATTTTGGCCAAAGTAATATTTATAGTTAAACAATGTCATTTCATATGTTTGATTTAGTTTACATATTTTTATAATATCATGTTAGAATGGGTTTATTTATGGTATACATCATGTATTAGTTATCTTACATCACATGGGTTTTAGTTTGTCACTCTATATCTATGTACTATCATTATCTACCCATTTGTGAAAGGAGGGTCATTACCTAGTTGGGTGACAATTAAAGGGATCAATGGGTCATGGTTTATGTGTAAATTTACTTGGATGATGCTCTCCCTCCCCTCAGTAATATTAAACTAGTGATTACACTTGAGATTACTTATGGATATTATGAATTCACTGAGACTCGCATGCTCTGTGGAGCTTTGTATCAATTTATATTATTATTAAGAATTTTATTATGATAAAATTATACTTTGAAATAGTTGGATGTAATATTTTATCAGCCTTCACTTAATTGGTAACAATACTTTATAAAATAATGTAGTCTTTATTTCTATAATCTGCATTGTACTTATTATTGATATTGATAATATGATTGCAGTAATTAGCTAAATAGATTATTTATATACCTTTTTAGGGTTAATTGAATCTAATTTAGTTAGTTAAATATCTATCTTGTAGGTGTCATTGTGATGGAATATGTTATATGAATTTGGTAATTAAATTAAAAAAATACCATGTTCTACTAAAACATAGTGGGATTACTATAATTAAGTGAAAATTAAATAATTTTTTTTTTTTAAAAAATTTAAGTTTTAAGGAAAATTTATATAGTTTTAAAATCTTAATGTATAAGTTGTATAATTATTAAACTCATTTTTATGTAAAAATATATTTATTAAAAACATTATATATATATATATATATATTATAGAGTTAAAAATAAATAAAAAAATAAATTATAGAAATTTAGTTTTAAAATTTTAAATACAAATAACTATAAAAATTAATATATTTAGAAATTTCAATGATTATCTTCCCAAGGCCTGCAGAGGATATGGATTAAGATGAGTCAAAAGTATGAAACAAGACCTCACATATAAATTTGGATGGAAAGTAATAAAATAAGATAACCACTAGACTTAGATCATCAAATTCTAGTACTTGGAGGGTAAGGCGGAAAATAACATCCTTTGGGAAGAGGACCTCTTGGATGGCTCTACCTTATGTAAATCCATATCAATCTCAAAATGAATATTCATGTAAGGAAGCACATGATAGGTGGGAAATAGAGAAAAGGTATACATCTAGGAATATCCATGGCTAATAATTTATTTTCTATCCTCATCTCCCCTTTATAATAACCTAAGCAAGACCTTTAAATCCCCCATAGGCCATAAGTTAAAAGAATATTGGTTGGTTTGTAAAGGGAGAATAAGGTGGAAGACCCTGAACATAAATATAAATAATGCAAAATTTCTTTGAGAAGCCCAAAATCTAAATCTCCAAATTTAGTAAATTCACATTGCTACATTCCCTAGGAAGACTCCCTCTTTTGGCTAGTGGGATATAGTGGGGATTACTCAGTGAAATACATTTTCCTAGTCAAATTTTATTTGGAGGATGATTAGATCGAGTACATATATATATATATATATATATATATGTATATATGTATATATATATATATATATATATATGTATATATATATATATATATATGTATGAATCAAGTACCTTACTCCTAAGATAAAGATCATTTTCTAGATAGTGTCCTAGGATAAAGTTCTCATTATGGATAGTCTATCCAAGCACAGAATGATCATCCCCAATAGGTGTGTCATCTAAAAATCTACCCTAGAATCTATCTCCCATCTTTTCCTTAATTTCCCCTTTGGGAAAACTATCTAAAATCATCTCCTTTAGCTCTTTAATGTGTGTTGGGTTAATCCCAACTCCATTTATGATCTCATCCTCCAGTGGAAACTTCCATAGAATCTTCCCTCCTTATCCTTTCTTTGGTCCCTAACCCTTCCCCAAATTTTCTAAAAAAATTGGTTAACTAAGAATGCATGTCTCTTTAACTACAAAAAATGTAACCCATTGAGTTCATTCAACTAGTTACATGATGCCATTGTTGATAACTAGCAAGTGGATATCCCTAATGACAAAATAGTTTCCTCAAAGGTTGAATAGGTCATTTTTCTCAAGTGGAACATTAATTCCCCTCCCTCAATACTAAATATGGCTAGAAACCTTATGAAATGGTCATGTCCCTCTCTAGGTTGGTCAAATCTAAAATTTCATGGTACATCCAAGGAAAATCTATGAATTTCAAGGGGTGGTGGAGTCATCATAGATGAGTCCACAGTGATAATAACTACCTATGTAGGCTTAATGAGGGTAGAAAAAAACCACAAGGCTGAGGTTCAATTTGCTCTTTGGGGCATCCATTTGGTAGTCCAACTAAACATCAATGATTTGGAGATAGAAGGGGATTCACTACATATCACTAATGGAATTTTGAGGAAAAAATCCCCTCCCATACCATTATCCACCTCATTAGTGATGCCACCAACCTCCTTTAAACCATTAGTGATTATTATTTCACCCACATATATAGGGATGGTAATTCCATAACAGATGGTTTGGAAAATATTAGCATCACTAGACCTAATCTCATCACATGGAATAACCCCACCAACATCCCCACTATATCATTCTCATGATTTATAACTCCCCCATTTAGGCAAGGGTTAATAGCACACATGTAAGCTGATATCACATCTAAACCAAGCTCACCACACACCAAGTGTCATGATGGTGACACTCATTCCAAATATTATGATAATAGACATCATATTGAAAAGTACCATAATTATATCCATTAGATAAATAAAAATTTGTAGAAACTTGACCCTTCAATCCACATTCTACATATTACACTACTCAAAAAAAAAGAGTAATAAATCCATGGGAGGAAATAGATATAAGTCTGAGATAATCTCTTTCACTAATTTTCAAATTAATATTAAAGTCTAGAAGAAGCTTATAAAAGGGGGTCTCATGTAATTCATGATTCACATCAAAGTCCATGATGAGATGCTTGTAAAGTACTTTGTCATGTGGTGGAGGTAGAGGCAGGTTACATTTAGGTGCACTAGAGTTGACATCATAAATGAGTTAGTCAAGGAATTTACATGTATGTATTGTGAGGGAACCAAGGCATTCAAGGAAAAGAGGAGAAAACAAGAGCTCATGAAGACTTCCTTACAAATGGACTCGGCCTTCCAAACTAAAACAAAAAGGGATATCTCAATGACAATATCTCAAGGCATTAGCTAGACATCTATATCAAGGTAAGGAAATAATTAACTTTAGAGGGTAAGTTTACCCATATATACTCCCATCACTTTAATAGCCACCACATTAGCATACATTACAACCTAATCATGTCCCCTAAATTCTCTAAATTGACATTTCAAGCAAAACCTTTCTCAAACCTAATCCATCAAGGGTTAATATTTCTCCTCAATAAATGGGAAACCATTGAGGGGAATTGAGATAACCCTAGCAAAAATATGTAGGGTAAAAGGTTTGGTAGAGGCCCCAAAAATCCCATAAAAGATTGGGAGGAACAGCCACCTTAACCTTTACCCCAACCTATTTCTTCACCATTAAACCCTATTCAAAATCATCCCTAAGCTATTGATAGGAAGGAAAAAATAAATACCCATGACTCTCTCCCCAAGAGAAGAAAATTTAGAAGGAAAGCAAAAGTTTGGGGCTTCCCCAAGGTATTGAAAACCCTAACTTTGAAATTTGGAAGATTAGAGAAACTAAAGTTAAGAGTTAAGGAGATGATAGAGAATTAGAAGATCTCCTCACAAGAATAAAGCATAATTTATAAGACTTCCATGATATATCTAAAGAGAATGGGATGATAAAAGGTTTCATGGACAAGTGGAATACCCTAAAAATGGAGTTGGATAAGTTAAAGAAGTATGGGTAAATCATAAGATGTCCTAAGGTATCAGGTATAGGTTGGAGGGCACCCCTAGAAAAAAGGCAATGAGATCATAACTATGACCCCAGTGAAATTACCTAAAATCTTCAAAAATAAAAAATATAATATAATATCTGAGAAGGACAAGGGGACTACTAGTCAAAAAAATAAAAATGGCAAAATGCCTTAGCATCTAAAATAGAGGAAAAATTAGTAGTGTTAAGTAAAAAGTAAGTGGTAACAATAAGAATTTAGTGTCTAATAAGAAACAAGATGACTCTAATGTTACCTTAGAAAAAATTTAGAGTGAGTCCTTATTTTAGAGTCTTGTTTTGTTTTTTGTTCTTAGTACCTTGCTAAAAGTTGGTAAAAGTCTAGTGGTTAGTTGGCCTACTTGGCCTAGTTATGTTTTCTTATTGTTTGCTTTATTTAATTTCCTACTTAAAATAATGGTTTTAGGTCCTTTAAAAACTTTAAATTCACCTTATCAAATAAAAACATATTTAAAAATTAATAACAAATAACTTGTTAAAAGTCTTAAAATTTTGATAAAATGCATATCTACATTATTTATATATTTTTTGATTAGATGGTAACATTTGGTTTTGAAATGGGCCCAACCCATTTTAAAATATGTAGAGAGTTATAAATAATGAAATAATAAATTACACAACAAAAGTGGGATTAAAAGGAAAAACAAAGTTGATAAACAACTGCTAACAAACATCAAACTTATAGCCACTAAAAAGGTTTATACATCCAAAAAAAATTTATGGGTAGGATAGGTTAGTTAGTGAAATCATTGCTTCCAATTTCTATTTTAGATTCTAAAACTTGTTCTTAATAAATTCATCATTCATACCTTGTGAAGCTATCGACTTGGTATAATTATGAATTCTTATCCTCTTGTTAGTACCCTCTTCAAAATGGTAGTCTGTTATTTTCTTGAGCCTTTATTTTAGCATTTTTATTCCTTCAACATAGTTCTTCATACCATTCAAAATGATGTCTATCACTTTTTATATGTTATGATTAATGTAAAAAATTTCCTTTTCACCCCATTCCATACTTATTTTTAGGTTAGATAAAACATTTTTATTTGTAATTCCTATTCAACTCTATTCCAAACTTGTTTTTAAAAATGCATTTCCATATTGGGAGTGGGTGACCCTCTATTCAATTGATGATGTAGGATGTCCAAGCTATCCTTTAGTATATTATTTTCAATATTGTACCATTTTAGGATACCCAAATGAAAACTTTACTCTTTTAAAAATTAATATATTAAATATGTTTCATATTATTTATTATTTTGAAGTTTAATTTTGAGGATTTTGGTTGCTCTTAATTCATTATTTATAAATAGTGAATTTATTTTATAAATAGATATGTGATTTTTAATAAAAAATGAAAATATATAATAATATTTTTTTATTAATAATGGTAAAATAGTGTTTTGAGAGGGACCCTAGCCAATATACAAGAAATGTAGACCAGGTATTTATGACCATATAATGTAAAGTCTAATAGAAAAGAATAGCATGCTATGACCCTAGATATTTGACACTTAATGCATTTTGATAGTATTGTTTTATGAGTCATCTGCTAACTATTTCATGGTTATTTGGTTATTTTTACTACTTTTATTCATTATATTATACATTGTGGTATATTGTGGAGATTTATTATGTGATTCAGCTAGATGATTTGTGGTTTAGTTATCTATTGAGACATTATTATTTCATTGAGATGTTGATGATGTTTTGAAATTTTGTAATGATACTTGATTATTAAATGTTATTATGAATTATGTTAAGTGGATTCAATTTATGATTAATTTTAATAGATTCAATTATATTACTTAGTGCATTTATTATTCTTATCTTATTTAAATACTATTGATGGTATATTTTTGTGACCAAATGGACATGTACAATGAGCTAGGTTGCTTATGGATCACAAAAGCTAGATAGGATGGTGAATGGGACATAAATTGAATAAAATTTAAAATGATTCTGATTTTGTCTTTCTTGTTGAGGTTTTTTTTTTTTTCTATTTTCATGTTAAGTATTACTATTGTAATTGATGATTATTTTATTTGTCTTAAAACCCTTAAGGGTCAAGGTTTATTTGACATCCATTATTTTTTTTTTACTACTTATTTTGATGTGGTCTTAGTATTTGAATGCTTGTGTTAATATATTATTTTTCTTAGATCTATGTAATCTATCTTTGGTGACATAATTCCATGACTAATTATTAGTCAAAGACTTAATTATACTCAGCCAAGTTAGAAATAATGGCCATGAGCCACATGGGTCTTGCATTATTTAGTTAATTTTTAATTTAATTTTTTTTAAATTTTATTATGGCCTCAACTTAGGTCAATGTCATTGAATCATTTTATGAGAGCGTATGGGTTGAGAGACTTATATTTGGTTATATTATTTTTATTGGTTACTCAATGCCATTTTAGAACCCTAGTTGGAGGGGGAAACTCTACCAAAATTTTTCTTATGGCTTTCATTGAAGTTTTAGCAGAAATAATGGCCATTATGGCCTGGAATTTTTCAAGTAGATTACCATTTTAGCTATGGATTTGTATTTCATCCATGAGGGGAGATTTATGTGGAGTTTGTTTGTAGGTTTTTATTAATTTTTAGGTGATATGAAAAAAACATAATTGTCTTAGGTTTTTGGAAGAGGAAAAAAGAAAAGAGGAAAGAGGTGATTCAAACTCTTGCATTTTTTTAATTAAATCTGTCAAGTAAGTTTTGTTTCATTTTTATGGCTATTTTTATTTTTATTATACCATAAGTCTTCAGCCTTATATATTTTATGGTTTTGTTTTTAAACTAGTTTGAAATCATCTTTTGGAAATGTAAAATAAAAATGCATTTTATGTGTTATTCCTTTTTATTAAAAATCTAAATGACATGAAATAGGTTTCTTAAATCTATATATGTCATTGTTTATGTGATGGGTTTCATTATGGTTATGAAACCATAAAAAATAATGACTATTGTTTTGTTATTATTAGGTTTTATTTTGACTAAAGCGTGGTTATGATATGACCCTAGGTTAATGTATTGAGGGTTTATTTTCCCTTTGATTACAAATCATTTTTTTAGTATATTATTGACTAGAATTTAGTCATCATTTCATTTTGTATTATTTTGAAATCATTTCTTGATTAGGATTAATTCAAGGTTGTATGTTTTAAATATGTTTGCAATAATTTTTTTTGTGAAAATGGTAAAATGAATAATGAGGATTTTGACTTTAAAATATTGATTATTTTACCATTATGAAATGATTACAATTTTTAGGTCAATTATTGACTATATAACATTTTTAATTTTATCTTTTTGGAAAAAAATGTTTGGTTGTCTTCTAGGACTATGAGTTGTTTACTTGAATGCTAACAAGGTATTCATAAATCATTTGGTTGTTTACTTGGTTGCATAAACTCAAATTTTGGGATATTCTTTGATGACTTTGTGAGTAATGGATATTATGGATATTTTTATAAAAAAATGATTTTATTATTCTTTAATAACATGTTTTTGAGGTTTTATCTGTTATATTTATCATTTATTGATATTACAGAACTATGTTTTTATTCTAGTTTGCCTAGTTTAGTGTAATGCTAAATAATTTAAAGGCTATAAAATATATATAGTTGAAGTTCATGTTATATTAAATTGAATAAAATGTGAGATTCATTGTGTGAATATCAAATTATGAGATTTATACTTTAGATTAGGTTTCAAGACACTAATATCTGTGAATTAGAATGTGAATGAGTTCTCCTTATTTTATATAGATTGTTGTGTTTATCAAGTAAGTTCAGAATTATTTTTCTCATTATCTTTTAATTAACCTTTACCAATGATTGTATACTTAATCAAATAATGGTTGGGGTGATCTAGGGACCACTTATGGTTGGGATAATTAGAATGTGAAGGATGAATTTTTGATTGACTTTGCAAGTGAAAAATTGTAATTTTATTCTTAGGAAAAATTGGAGGATTAATTGTTGAAGACTATTTTGTAACACAATGCTTTCATTTTTTATTTATGTACTTATTTACCCTTTGAGGATAATGAAATTTAATTCATTAAGTTGTAATTTATTTAAATAAGATTATCTTACATTATTTACATGAGAGGTTATCTATTTTTTTAGTATTAAGTTAATTCATAACTTAATGACTAAATGATTACCTTACATAAATTGTAATTGAATATATTATCTATATTCAAAAGTGCCTTAAGGATTATTGATGGTACTAAAAGACATTTCTAAACTTTTTAATTATTTTTAAATTCATGCATAATAGTAAGATGATTATCAAATAAGGGGGATACATACCTGATTAGTTATGTTATAGTTGTTATTAGTCTTTATTGAGTGGTTCATATTTTGAGTTGTAACTTTATATAGTTCTTATGGGAATTATGATTATACAAGTATAAAATTGTATCTTAAGATAATAAACAACATATTGTTTTAGATTAAGGTAAAAGTAGGTTTTGAAGGGGCCCCAAAACCCTATACATCAAAAAGAAAGATAAACCATTAAGCACAACCAGGTTTAAAAGAACCTAAAACTAGTAAAACAACTAAACCAGGTTTTACAAGGACCTGCTACCAACAGATGGGACCATATAAAACTACTATCAAAACACTGGAAGGAAAGTAAACAAATTGGATCATCAACCTAAAAAAACCTCCAAACTAGTAACTAGCAAACCAGTGAAGCAACCAGTTTACCAACCCAAAAAAACTAGTCAGCAAAAGGGAACATTAGATTTTCCTTTTAAATTGAGGTTTTTTTTTACACAACCAAAGATTCTTATCTAGAGGGGGGACCAAAGGCTTAGACTTATTCCTCTTAATTACTGTCCATCCATCCTCTAAATTTTCTACCTCAGCAACCCATGCCTCAAAAGACAATGATCCATGGAACCCAGGGGACATGGATGCCGCAACAAACTCCTTGTGAGAATCAAACAAAGTCTGGCTCCTAGTAGGATCCTCCATAACAGGGGAAGAGACCAATGCCACCTCAACCACTGGCTCAAAAATATCACTAACCACAGCCTCCATAGGAGCTTCGAAGGATTGTTTCACCAAAGGATCCTCCACAACCACTGGCTCGGAGTGAACACTATCCTCAGTCTCAGGAACATCCAGAGCTTCCAAGGGTTATTTAACCATGTAATGCTCAGAGGAAGCCTTAGACCACCAAGAAGGTGGTTGTCTAGATTTGGATTTCCTAGAAGCATAATGAGCAGCAATATGACCCCTCAGGTGGCACTTCCTCTAATGAAAAGGGATACCCTCAAAATCCAACATTTGTGTCCAAGTACCCCTTGGGGAATCTAAGAAAACCACCTCAAGAAGGCCCTTAGAAACATCCAAATCTACCAAAAATCATGCAAAAGTTGAATGGAGAATATTCGAAGTGTCTGCATCCACAAATAAGAATCCCTAATAGCATTTCCAATAGTTTCAAAAACTGAATCATGCCAAAGATGTAATGGAAGATTAGGGAGCCGGACCCAGATAGGGAACTTATTAAAGGATTCTAAGAGAGGATCAAAATCCATATGCCATGGTTTGGCCATAAGTGGATATCTTCCCTACCAATAAAAATTATTGTGGCACAAAATAATCTTCCTGTCATTGGAGCACAGGAACTTTGCTATAAAAAAACCTCTAGCACATAGGAAGATTTGGACATTATTTTCAATAAGTGGCATCTAGTTCTTGGAGATTCAACCATGTAGATATACAAGAGAGGGCCAAAAGCCATGGAAGCAAAAAATAGCAGCAAGAGAGGAAAGCTCTTCTGTTGTATGGAAGATGTTTTCAACTGATTCAGGATCTAGAGTTACTCTAATAGGTTTTAAAGCACTTACAGGCATAACATGAGAAGGCCCAGATGATGCATGAGGAAGAGCATCATGTAATCTAGCTTCAAATGTAGCCATGTCAGTAAAAGTCCTTCCCCCAAAACCAAGACTTGAACTAGGAGCAGGAGATCCATAAGCCAGACGCGAGGCAGGAAGAGAACCCCCAGCCGCAACTAGAACCCTACCCCCACATGCAGAGGAAGCTCCACCCATAGCAGTAGCCACACCAGTCGCAAGAGCCACAACCTCTTGCTTCAAATTTTGAAGTCATGCACATGTGGGAGATGCAACAGGAGCCATCCTTCAAACACAACAAAATGAGACTTAATCAAATATTAATAATAAACAACATATTGTTATTAATTTAACCTTGAGACATTTACATTAATTTTTCAAATTTACTTGTGAAAAAAATCTAAACTTATCAAAATTTATGTAAAGTCCAATTTATTATAACATGGTTATTTCTTTATAAAGATGAATTATTTAAATAGTCTTACATACTTGGCTGGTTAATAAATCCTAGAAATACTAATAATGGTTGTTATCAAATATTAAGTTATTTATTTTATTTTTTATCTTAGTAATGAAAAATCATGATTTATACTGTTAATAAATTATTAAATAAGCATGTAATGATGTTGATTTGAAGAAAGATGCTTATTGAATTAAGGTGACATGTTTTGATTATCAATACAAATTCAACTCAGTTCTAAATGATGGATACTATTGAATATTTTTTTACTTGAGTCTAAATTCATATGACAATCTTGATGTCTTAATATAACCAACAAATAGGTTAAGTAAATTGTTTGTTAATTCCTAACATGGATAATTATTCATATTAGTGGCAATAAAATACCTATTGTAAATAACTAAGATTAAACAAGAAGATTTAAATGTCATAATGGACTAGATGTAAATTATTTAATTGGTAATGGAACTAAAAACAATCCAAAATATTTGGTTATCTTCTCATTAGTGTAATCAGTAACTAATCCTAAATGTATTGTTGGATGAGGCAAAATTTTTGAATGCTCACATACATAAATTGAGAATGTTTGTTGAAAACATTAATAAAAAAATTAATTTCATACTATTATGATATGGTTTATTAGTGTTACATACAAATTAACCAAGTTATTCATAAAACTTGGAAGAAAGGGTTTAATCTCTATACCAAGACTTAATATATGGTTAATGGGAAACATGCATGAACTTTATTTAAAAATGTTGGAAATGAGATAGATACTTATGTAGTAAAATACATTATTGTGAAACTATATAAGACTTACCCAATCTCTAAAAAGTGAACTTGTGAATATAAACTAAATCTATAATTATTTTCATTTCAAAATTATGAGTATATAGTGCAGTGATTCTTAACAACGATCATGGTACAATGATCATATAGATAACACTTTCATAAAGTATTCATTGGTACATAATATAAGTGAAACATTTTTAAATAAAATACCTTATATTGTATTTCTTTAGGAAATAGTCTTCAAAATAATAACTGGTTACTATCTAAAGTTTTGTAGATCTTGCTTAAGTAAGATTAGTATGATGATTCTTCTATTAAACCTATTTATCATTTCACTTTTTTTTGCTAAAATATTTTTGGTTTACTCTATGAGGTTCATACTATTTTAAGGTTTGTATAGGTACCCAAGTAAGACTATAAGTTGGTAATGGCTTTACTAGAAAGGCCATATAGGAAGTGTACAGAGAAGACTGTGTGAGTGTATTTTTTGTACACTGACTTGCCCCTATTTGAGTACTAAGAGGATAATTTCTTCCTAATAATAGCATTAGTTATTTAAAACTTATTTAAGTTCCTATGTGGGATATAACACAATTATGGGTCTCATTATGTTTTTTGTGTTAGTTTTCCTTGGAATACGTGTACCATCATTAATTTATCTTAGTGTTTTAAACTTTTGTTTTTGGGTCATTACATTGTGGTATCAGGGGCCTATTTTTAATAATCTATAGAACTTTAGGGATTGATAATTTCTATATTTATATTGAAATGTTGTTTTTTTCACCTCAAGATGTTGAGAAGAAGTTTTGCAATGGTAGATAACAACCTAGGATGTGTTATCCCTAGTGGAAGTAGAGTTTGTAGAGCCAATGTTCCTATAGGAGAATAACCTACCCTTAACAATTCAAGTAATAATTTTGGAGCACATACCCATGATTAAAATAATCTAAATACTAACCAAGAGGTATTATTAAATGGAATTCTAACTACTTTAAATTCCCTATAAATCAATCTAGAAACCCAAGAATGCATATATAATAATTTATAAGGTATTTGACTAGAAGAAGTACCCATTATAAAAGAAGTGAAAGGTGGTAATTAGGAGTTCCAATAAAACATTATAAATTTGGTTGATCCATTATTAAATAATTGAAAAAGATACCCCAGTGAACTTTTGTAGTGATGAATTAGGTGACTTAGTTGATGCATGGTTGGTTAGCTTGCATAAATATTTTAACCTACATAATATGTACTATAATGTGAAGGAAAGGGTTGTTGCATATTATCTAGTTGGAGCTACAATTATATGGTGGCATCATCTCTATTATTTATAGGGATACTAGCCAATGACCCTTACCTAGCCTAATTTTGAAAGGTAGTTTAGGAAAAGATATCTTAGTTCTGAATTTGAAGAACATAAAACAATTAACTTTAAGATGTTAAATTAGAAATGTATATTAATAAGTATGAATGAAATGTACATTAGTAAGTATGAACATAAGTTTTTGAACCTAGTATGTCATGTGAACTACATGCATGACAAAGAAACCAAAGTGACAAAGTTTAAGTTGGGACTGAAAGAAATATTAATGCATGATGTTAATATGACCAAACCAAAGACATTGACTACTTCCATTGAATCTACTCATGGAAATATAAAATTAGAAATATAATCAAAAGGAGAGATAATATTTTAAATAAAATAGACACTAATTTAAAAGCAAAAAACTATCTCCATTACCTAAAAACTTTAAGAAAACTAATCAGAACCATAGATTTACCAAAAGTGTTAGTGGTTTTAATAAATTTCAAGTACAAAATAAGAATTTCAAGAATCATAATTTATCTAAGACTAGAGATTATAATAAAAATTAGACTCAAAGAAGTCAAAATGTACCTATCAAAATATTAAATACCATTTATGTATCACCTAATGGATTGTAATATGTTGGGAATATGTTGATAATAACTATGACAAGGACTGTCCAAAACTATAAAAATGATAATCGACCAAGCATAAAGTATATGAGGATATGTACAATTATAATGTGGATTACCAAACCACTCTTATCAAGATCAGAGGTAAATTAAATGATTTTTTAGTTTTTATTCTAGTTGATTTGGGTGCAATAAATAGTTTTATTTCTATAAAGGTTGTAAATAAATGTAATTTGAATCCTCTAACATTAAGAAAAGGTTGGGAGGTCAAATTCATTACAAGAAAAATGATACCAATATCTAAATGTGTTGATTAAATAGTGTTGTATTTAGGGAGTTTTCAACACAAAACCAATCTTTTTTTATCTCCTCTTAGATTCTATGAATTAATTTTTAGAATGGAATGGTTGAAGCAACATAAAAACATCTTGGAATACTCCAATAATATGATAAACTATTTTTATGACTTAGGAAATATAACAAAAAATTAAGGCTTACCTAATTCTAAAATATGTAAGCTTCTATCAGCGTTACAATTGAAGAAGGTTGTACAAATGGGCTACAAATTTTATGTTGTTTAGATATAGAAAATTGCACTTAATAATGAAATTTCTTATAAACATTTATAAATGAATTTTTTGATGTGTTTCTTGAAAGTCTAGCTATACTTCGTCCTTGAAGGGAGTTTGATTTTTTTATTGATATAATGCCAAGAGAAGCTCCTACATCAAAATTTCTCTACCACATGAACATAGCAGATTTGTAGGAAATTAAGCTTTAACTGTAATATTTTTTAGAAATGGTAAAATTAGGCCTATTATGTATCCTTAGGGTGAAACTGTGTTCCTTATGAAAAATAAGGATGTAACTTTTTCATTATGTGTTGAATACCACATGCTCAATAAGGTTACCATAAAAACCCATTATCATTTTTCAAGGATAGATGATTTGTTTGATCAAATGTAGGATGCAAAAATATTTTATAAGATAGAATTGAGATCAGACTTTCATCAATTGAGAACCCAAAGAAGAAGACATCCATAAGACTACTTTCCATACTTGGTATGGACATTACAAGTTTATATTAATTCCCTTTGGTCTAACTAACATAACTTCTACATTTATGAATATAATGAATAGTGTATTTAGATATTTTCTATACAAGTTGGTGATAGTATTTCTTGATGACATACTGATCTATTTTAATAATTCCATTGAACATAAACAACACTTAAGATTAGTTTTGTAAAGGTTAAGGCATCATAAAATTTTTGGCAAGTTGTCTAAATCTGTTATGCCCTTAACCATTAGTGTGTCTAGGGATATATGTCACCGACTTGTGTCTTACATACCTCTTTTATTTATTTGTTACATTTATCTATGTTATTAGATAGTTTGGCCTATGAAATAACCTTGGCTAAGTAGACATTATATAAGAAGTAGTGGTTAGTGTTTATTCATTATGTTAAGTATTCTGTTATTAGTGCATTGTTGTGGAGGTTTCCCCCTCAAATTGGCTTTGCTATATTATCTAGTATTCTATTATGCTATCAATTACTATTGTGTGATCTCTCATATTTACTAATTCTATGTGATATAATATCATTCTATGCAAACATATAAGTAATTTTATTACAAGTGGTATCAGAGCTTTGATTTGGGCAATGTTTCCTATGGTATTTTTTTGGATTTGGTGAGGTGTGGATTTTGGGAGTGGTGGGAGAAAAAAACATAACTTACAGTCTGGTAAGAATTTTTTTTTGTCAGTGTAGTATTGTTTGAAACACTTTTTTGAAAAAAAATATTCAAAAAAAAAATTCTAGGAAAATAAATTCCTTTGCATAATTTCAATCATTAAATTCATCTCAGTGAGATGATCATAATGATATATTCTATTAGTACACTTTTTGGTACTAAATATTTTACCCTAGTGCATAAAGGTAGTCATTGGATTTATCTTGACAAGGCGATCACAATGGTAGCATTTCTTAGTACCCTTTTTTAAGGGTGAAAAGCCTCCTAAGGTTTGTATATGGTAGATCTAGGTACTCAAGGAAGAAAAGGGGGGAAAGAAGCTTATAAGACTCATACCGATAACATGGAATCTAAAACTTTAGATCTAATGATTTCTTAGCTTCAAGTAGATATAAAGAACTCAGTCAGGCATGATGACTTTGTTGTAGTCTAAACTGATGTTTTAGGGATGTGTGAAGAGATTAATGGAATTCAAAATGAATTTTATCATATCACTATGCAATTTTTTACCCTTAAATCTTAGTTTCAACCCAACAACCCTCCACTTTAGCATTCAAATCCTCCTCTCAACAAATCCCATACTAGTATGAAATTGATGTTGCCAAAAGTGGACATGCATAATTTCAATGGTAAGGATCCTCTCACTTAGATTACCCAAATTGAGAATTTATTTGAGCTACAGTAAACCCCTAATTCTTAAAAGGTGATAGCTACATCCTTATATCTGGAACTTGAGCAATTCATTTGGTATCACTATTTTTTTGCTCAAAATAAAAAGAATGGTGCTCTTTTTCCATGGTCTATTTTCACCAAGGAGTTTTTGGATAATTATAAAAATAATTTCTTTGAGAACTATTTCAACCAATTAGCCAAGTTGTGGAAAATAAGAACTATGAAGGATTATATTCATCAATTTTAGAATATCTCTTTATGAGTGGAAGATATCATTGAGGAAAATTTGACTGATCTATTTTTGGGTGGCCTGAAAGATATCATCTAATTTCAGGTTCAAATGTTTAACCCAACATCTACATCAAAAGCTATCCCTAGGGCATGTATGATAAAATAAAAAGAGATGGTTAAAAGGAAAAATTTCACTACTAGTCATGATCATAACTTTTTAGCACCATCATTTCCATAGCCCACTAGATTAACACAATAATAAATTGAGGAGAAGTGAGTGAAAGTGTTTTGTTATGGTTGTGATATAAAATGGATCAAAGACCATCATTTTGCTTAAAATAAGTTATTTTACATTTAAGGTACCAATGATGATGAAGATGATGAAGAAGTACGTGATAAGGATACAAAAGTTCCTGAGGAGTGATCTAAAGACTCTCAACCTACTATTTCTTGTCATGCCCTTCTAGGTATTATTACCCCCTAAAATCTTAAGGTGATGGGTTTCCTTAATAAACATAAGGTCACTATCTTGATTGATTCTAGAAGCACACACAAATTCATATAAGTTGGCTTCTCATTTGAATTGTTTCATTTATCTAGCTCTAGAATTTTAGGTTATGATTGTAGATGGTGGTGCTATCAAATATTCACGTAAATGTCATATGATTAATTTAGCCATGGGAAGTAACTTATTGGATTATCCTATGTTTGATATTCCCATAGGTGGATCTGATATTATTTTAGGATTCCAGTGGCTCACCACTTTGAGTACTATTGAGATAAATTTCCAAGAATTATTCATGCATTTTCATTTTGAAGATAGGACATTTGAGCTAAGGGTATTAAGGGCTAGATTTACATAAATTGTTAGCTCCCATCAAATGATAAAGATTTTATATAAGATTTCTAAGGGATTTGTAGCTCACATGTTTTCCATGAAAGTATAACCAACTCAGCCATCTCCACCTCTTGATCTACAATAAATGATTGATGCCCATTCTATTTTTTTTAATGACATGCCAAAAGGACTTCCACCTAACCACACACATGATCATGCTATCACACTTATTCTTGGTAGTACACCACCCAAAATTAAGCCATACAAGTATCTCTATACCCAGAAATTGAAAATATGGTACATGAGATGTTGGGTGCAAGATTCATTCACCATAGCCAAATTGAATATTATTCACTAGTTGTCAAGGTGAGAAAGAAATATGACACTTGGAAGATGTGTCTTGACTACAAAGAACTCAACAAGTACACTATAAAATATAAGTTTCATATTCCTATCATTGATGATTTGCTAGATGAATTGAATGGTGCTCTTTATTTTACTAAGTTAGATCTACATTTTGGGTATCATCAAATCCAAATATATGATGAAGACATACCCAAAACCACTTTCAAGACTCATGAGGACAATTATGAGTTTCTAGTTATGACTTTTGGTCTAAAAAATGCACCATCTACTTTTTAAAGTTAAATGAATACTATTTTAAAGTGATTTCTAAGGAAATTTGTTCTAGTATTCTTTGATGATATCCTCATTTCCAATAAAAATTAGGAAGACCATTTGCTACATGTGAAACAAGTACTCTTCATTTTGAAACAAAATCAATTATATGCCAAACCTTCCAAATGTAATTTTGGGGCTTATGAGGTTGATTATTTGGGTCATCTAGTGTCTTATGAAGGAGTGCAAGTGGATCCTAAAAAAATCCAAGCAATGGTGGACTGACCAATTCCTAAGACACTCAAGCAACTCTAGGGATTTTTGGATCTTACTAGTTACTATCATAAGTTTGTCAAAAATTATGATATTATTGCCACCCAACTCACCTCTTTGATAAAGAAAGACTCCTTTCAGTGGAATGATGAAGCTACTCAGTCATTTTAATAATTGAAATTGGCTATGTGCACTACTCCAATATTAGTCACTCTTGATTTTTTCGAGACTTTTATGGTTAAATGTGATGCATCTGGGTATGGTATGAGTGTTGTACTCATGCAAGAAGGTATACCACTTGCATTTTAAATTCATAAACTAAAGGGTAAAAATAAGCACAAGCCCATCTATGAGAAGGAAATGATGGCCATTTTACATGCAATCAAATAGTGGAGACCTTATTTGATGAGTCATCACTTTCAAGTAAACACTAATCATGATAGTCTAAAATATTTTTTATAACAATGGTTTTCATCTGAATAACAATAGAAATGGGTAACTAAGATGTTAGGCTATGATTTTGAAATAGTCTACAAAAAAGGCAAGGAAAATGTGGTGATAGATGTATTATCTAGATAAGATGAATTAGTTGAGGCATTACTATGTGCCATAACCATTTTCAGGTAGATTGGCTAGCTGAAGCGCAATCATAATGGGAACATGATAATGCTACCCATGATTTGATTCAAAATCTTCATCAAAGTTTAGGTGGATTTGAAAACTTTACATATAAGGGTAATGCATTGTGGTATAAAGATAGATTGTACCTATGTAATAATTCTCTTCTTAAACAAAAAATCCTTCAAGAACTTCATGTAACTCTAATTGGGGGTCACTTAAGATTTTTGAGAACCTATCACATAATCAAGTAGGATTTTTTTTGTTAAGGTCTCAAGGGGGATGTTTAGAAATATGTGGCTGAATGTATGATCTATCAACAATATAATGTTTAAACTATCAAAACCCTAGGTCTTTTACATCCATTATCCATCCCTAGCTAGCATTGGGAACAGGTATCTATGGATTTAATTACAGAGTTACCAAGATCTGATGGTCAAAATGTTATCATGATTGTTGTGGATCATCTTAATAAGTATACTCACTTTTGTTCTTTATCTAACCATTTGTTTCTAGTATAATAGCTACTACTTTTCTCAATACAATTCAAAAACTGCATGGGACCCCTAAGATCATTGTCAGTGATAGAGATCCCATTTTTACTAGTAATTTTTGGAATGAGTTATTTACATGTTTGGGCACCTAATTGGCTCATTATTAATTCTATCATCCTAAATATGATGGGAAAATTGAGGCAGTCAAAAAATGTTTAGAAGGATATCTCTATTGTTTTTTTTTGATAAATAGGATAAATGGGTTCATTGGTTGTCACTTGATTAATGGTGGTATAATAATTCCATTCATAGTTCTTCCAAAATGTCTCATTTTGTGGCACTATATGGATACTACCCTCCATCCATCAATTTAACCTTGAAGGTCCATCCTAAGGTTCGTGTAAATGAAGAACATATTCACCATCAACAGGAGGTTCTTGCAAGTTTGTGTGAAAATTTAGCTATGGCCCAGAATCACATGAAGCAATAGGAATATCAACACAAAATTAATATGAATTTTGACATTTGTGATTAGATTTTTTTTTTTGTAACCATATAATCAGATGTCATGAAGCAACAAAAAAAGGATAACAACCTATCCCTTAAGTAATATGGGCCTTATCAGATCTTGCAAAAAATTGGCAGTGTGGCCTATAAGTTAGAGTTTCCTTCATCCACTCATATACATATAGTATTTCATGTCTCATGCATAAACAAAGTCATTAGGTACATAATTTCTATTCAAATATAATTACCAAAATTGTATGAGTAAGGAAGAGTTATTCTTGATGTTGAGGTGATCCTTCATAGGTACACTAAGTAGCTGCATTCTTGAGTAATTGTAAAGTACGTAATCAAATGGAATAATCTACCATGTGAAGATGCCACTTGGGAGGATGAATCATTTATGCATCAACATCAAGATTTACCACAACATTGAGGATTACATCATTTTAAAGGGGAGGGACTTATTATGCCCTTAATCATTGGTATGTCTAGAGATATGTGTGGTTGACTTTTGGCTTGCATACCTCTTTTATTTACTTATTATATTTCTCTATGTTATTAGATAGGTCAGCCTTTGTAATAAACTTGGATAAGTAGACTACATATACGAGGTAGTGGTTAGTATTTATTCATTATGTTAAGTATTATACTATTAGTGCATTGATGTGGAGATTTCCCCCTCAAAGTGGCTTTGCTATATTATCTAGTATTCTATTCTAATGTCAATTATTGTTGTGTGATCTCTCATATTTTTCTTATTTTGTGTGATATAATATCATTCTATGTGAACATCTAAGTAATTTCATTACAAAATTTTCCTTTTATCAATCTAAGATTCATTATTTGAGTCACATAATTTGAAGGATGGTATTGTTGTGGATCTAGCAAGATTAAGGCTATCCAATAATAGCCTAATCCTAAAAAAATAAATGAAGTGAATAGTTTTATGGGATTAGCTAGATATTATAGAAGATTTGTGATTTTTTTCTAGATTAGATAATCCAATAGCTTCCTTGTAGTGAAATGGTAAGAAACTCATTTGGACTTCAAAATGTGAGAAATATTTTCAAATGCTTAAATAGATGTTAACAATAATACACATACTTATTATACTATCTATAAATGGTAATTTTGAGATCTGTGTTGATACATCTAAAGAAGGATTCGGTGGTGTGTTTACACAAGATGGTAAAGTGGTGGCTTATGATTCATAAAAACTTAAACATGAAAAAATTATACTACTCATGACCTTGACCTTGTTGCCATTGTAAATGCACTTAATCAATGGAATAATTGTTTATTAGAAAAACATTTTAAGGTTAAATCTTATCACTATAGTC
Organism: Torreya grandis; assembly: GCA_037957365.1. Lineage (NCBI taxonomy): Eukaryota > Viridiplantae > Streptophyta > Pinopsida > Cupressales > Taxaceae > Torreya > Torreya grandis. Next base: position 1,291,996 of record JARHVA010000839.1, read on the forward strand.
TAGAATACTTAATTTTTAAGGATGATCTAAATGCATGTTAGTGTAAATGGATGAAATTTCTTAGAAATTTTGATATGAATATTGCATATGTGAAAGGTAAGGAAAATTATGTTTTTGATGTTTTCAACCAATTCACATATCTCACTTCCTTATCTATTTTACATAATAATTTTAGAACTAAAATTTTATAATAGTAACATTCTAATGAATTCTACTAAGAGGCAAGTGTAGGTTTAGATGATGAGCCTGAGAAATTGATTTTTTTATTTTTATGTTGATTTTGTTGGCCTAGTTAGGCATAAAAATAGAATTTACATACCCAAATTAGGTGAATTATAGATTTTTTTTTAAATAGGTACATAAATCACCTCATTTTTCTCATCCAAGTGTCATGAAGATGACACATGAGATAGAAATAGTGTACTATTGGCATAGTTTAAAACATGAAATTACTGACTTTATGGATAAATAATTTCAATGCCAAATGTAGAAGCTAAACATTACCAGCTAGGAATACTATTATATCCTCATGATGTTACATGAGGTAAGTGGGATATTATTTCACATGACTTCATATCTGGTTTGCCAAAGTCTCAAATCAAACATGATACTATTTTGGTTGTAATAGATACTATTACTAGATGTCTAACTGATGATGCATCTATGTTTGTTGAATGATTTTTTAAATAAATAGTACATCTACATGGATTTACAAAATTCATTATATTTGATAGAGATAAAAAATTTACTTCAATATTTTAGACAATATTGACTACTGCTTCTAGAATAAGATTGAATTTTAGCTCTTCTTACCACCCAAAAATAGATGGTCAAATAGAAATACTTAATTAGATTATGGAAGACATGTTAATAATGTATGTTATGGATCAAAAAGGTAAGTGGGAAGATTATTTAAAATTATTTTAAATTTTATTACAATAAAACATATCATTATGTGATTAAAATGGATCCATTTGAAGCTATATAAGGGTGTAAATGTAGAACTCCACTTGGTTGGAAAAGTTTAGAAAACATATCTATTATTGGTCCTGATGTTTTTTAGGAATATGATAGACAAATGGAAATAATAAGACAAAATATGAAAACTACCTTTAATAGACATAAAAGTTATGTAGATTTAAAGTGTCCACCTCAAGAATTTGAAGTAGGTGATAAAAATTTTCTACATGTTAGAATGCAAAAAAAATCAATAAAATTTGTAAGATATTATAAATTGACTCCTTGATTTGTTGGAACCTTTGAGATTTTGGATAAAATCAGTCATATTGCCTAGTGACTAACCCTTCATCTTTTTCTATCCCAGATTCTTGATGTTTTTCATATTACATTATTGAGAAAATATATATCCGGTCCTTCTCATATTTTGTGTTCGGCCCACATTCAAGTTTTGAAAGAGGAAAATATGAAATTAGAATAATTAGGATCCTAGATCATTGTAGTGTTGGACTATGAAATCATGAAATTTATCAATTTTTGGTCTAATGGGATCCTTTGTTTGAAAGAAGTTCTACTTGGGAAGAGAAAATTATTCTTAGACAACACTATTCTTGGCTATTTTAGTCCACAAGATGACTCCTTTTAAAGTGGGGAAGAGTGTCATGACCCAAGATATTTAGCACATAATACCTTTTTATAGTACCATTTTATGATATTTTTGATGAATATTTCATGGTCATTTAATTATTTTTACTACTTTAATTTAGTAGTTTATACATTGTGGTATATTATTGAAGTTTATTATGTGATTCAACTAGATGATTTGTGGTCTAATTGTCTATTAAGACATTTCTATTTCATTGATATTTTGATGATGATGAACTTTTGTAGTGACACTTGATTATTAAATGCTATTATTAATTCTATTAAGTGGATTCGGTATATGATAAATTGTAATTGATTCAATATATGATAAGTTCTAATTGATTTAGTTATATTAATTGGTACATTTATTATTATCTTGTCTAAATACTATTAAGTGTATGTTTTATGACTACAAGGATAAGTACAATAAGTTTGATTACTTATAGATCATGACATCTAGATAAGATGGAGAATGGAAACAAGTTGAATAAAATTTAATATAATTATGATATTTTCTTTCTTGTTGAGTTTTTTTTTCATGTTAATTATTACTATTGTAATTGATGTATGTTTGATTTGTATTGAGACCCTTAAAGGTCAAGGTTTATTCAACCTTTATTATTTATTTGACTTCTTATTTTGATGTGTTCTTAGTCTTTGAATGCCTATGTTACGTTCTTATTTTTCTTGGCTCTATGGACTCCATCTTTAGTGACATAACTATGAAAATAAGTCTTAGTAAAGGACTTGACTAGACTCAGGCAAGTTAGAAAGAATGGACATGAGCCACATGGGGCTTAAATTAGTTGGTTTTTTTGTTTTCTTATGGCCTTGACTTAGGTTTATGGAATTAAATAATTTTATGAGACCATAAAATTCAAGATAATTCTATTTCATTATATTATTTTGTTTGGTTATTTGATGCCATTTTACAACACTAGTTGGAGGTGAAAACTTTGCTAAAAGTGATTGTGGAGGCCATTAAGGATTTAGAGGAAATAATGGCCATTATGGCTTGGATTATTTCATAAGGACTAAAATTATTGTTTTGGATCTATTTATTAGCTATGAGGGGAGATTTAGTGGAGTTTTTTTTTGGGTTTATTTCTTTTTGAGGCAAGCTAGAAAAACACATTCAACTTAGGTTTTTGGGAGAGGAGAAATTAAAAGAGGAAAAATGTGATTCTAAATCTTACATTTTTTAATAGAATATTTTAGGTGATATTTATTTTATTTTTATGGTTATTTTTATTTAACGTATACCTATAAGTGTTTGGCATTGTATATATTATAGTATTGTTTTTAAATTGGTTTGAAATCTTTTTCTGGGCATATAAAATAAAAATCAATTTTATGCATTATTCCTTTTTTCTTAAAAATTTGAATACCATAAAATAAATTTATCAAACTTGTATATTCAATCAATTATATGATGGGTTTCATTGTGGTTATGTGGCCATGGAAATATAATAAGGACCATTTTTTTGTTATTATTATTTAGTTTTGTGTTGATTTTTGTGTAGTTATGATATGACCCCAAGTTAATGTATTAAGGGTTTATTTTCCATTAAATTTAAAAATCATTTATGGATATATTATTGACTAGAATTTGGTCATCATTTAATTTTTTATTATTTTGAAATTATTTATTGAGCACCTCAATTCAAGACTACATGTTTCAAATTTTCTTGCAATCATTTTTTTTTTAAATGTTAAAATGAATAATAAGTGTTTTGACTTAAAAATCTTGATCATTTTATTGCTATATAATGATTAATATTTTTGAGGTAAATGATTGAATATTTAATCATTTTAATTATGTTTTATTGGAAAAAGACTATTTGGTTTTTTGTTGGGACTATTATTTGTTTATTTAAATGTTGGAAAGGTATTCATAAATCATTTGGTTGTTTACTTGGTTGAATGAACTTAAATTTTGGGTTATTCTTTTATGAATTTATGATTCAAGGCTTTTCTATCTATTGGTATAAAATTTTGATTTTACTATGCATTAATATTAAGTTGTTGAGGTTAGGTTTATTATAGTTATCATTTATTGATATTGTAAAACTGTGTTCTTATTCTAATTTGCTTAGTTTAGCATAATGACAAGGAATTTAAAGGCTATATAATATATACAATTGAATTTCATGTTGTATTTACTTGAATATAAAATGAGATTAAATATTCAAAACTCAAAGTATGAGTTGTAGCCTTTGGGTTAGGTGATGAGACACTAATATCTATGAACTATAATGTGAATGAGTTATCCTTGTTTTATATAATCTATTATGTTTATCAAGTAAGCTCAAAATTATTTTTCTCATTAAATTTGTTTTCACTTATCCTATTGCCTAGATCCATAACCAAATAATGGCTATGGTGGTCTAGGGACCACTTATGGTTGGGATCACTGGAATGAAAAGGATGGGTTTTTTTCTTGACTTTTCAAGTGGAAGATTTTAATTGTATCATTAAGAACAGTTGGAGGATTAATTGATGAAGACTATTTTATAACTCAATCCTTTAGTTTTTTATCTATGTACTCATTTACACTTTGAGGTAATGTAATTTGATTCATTTTGTCATGTATTTCAATAAGATTATATCATATTATTTACATAAGAGATTATCTATTTTGTTTAGTGTAAGTTAATTCATAACTTAATGAATAAATGATTAAGTTTTACAAGTTTTTTACTATATTCTTTGTATTCAAAAGTGCATTAAGGAATATTGGTGTTATTAAAGTATATTTTTGAAAATTTTCATTAGTGTAAAATTCATGCATAATTGTAAGATGATTATCAAATAAGGAAAATTTATTAGTTATGTTATAATTGTCATTAATCTTTATTGAGAGGTTTAGATTTTGAATTGTAACTTTAGATAGTGCTTGTGGGAATTATGATTATACAAGTATAAGATTGTATCTTAAGATCTTAAAAAACATATTGTTATTAGTTTTATCTTGAGACATTTAAATTAATGTGTGCAAGTTATTTAAGAAGAATATTTGAATGTATTATACTTTATGTAAAGTGTAAGTTTTTATGACAAGGTTATTTATTTATAAAGGTGAAATATTTAAATATTCCTACATACATGGATAGTTATTAAAGCCTAGAAATTTTAACAATGGTTGTTATCAAATATTAGGTTACTTGTGTTATTTTAGATCTTAGTAATGACAAAGCATGATTGATACTCATAACAAATTATTAAAGAAGCACAAAATGATGTTGATTTCAAAAATAGTTATTATTTAATTAAGGTGACATGTTTTGATTGTTAATACAAATTGAACATGGTTAAAAATTATGGATACTCTTGATGTTTTTTCTACTTGAGTCTAAATTCTTATGACAAGCTTGATGTGTTAAAAATAACCTACAAATAGGTTAAGTAAATTGTTTGTAAATTACTAACATGTGTCATTATTAATATTAATTGTAATAACATACCTATTACAAATAACTAAGATCAAAAAAGAAGATTTAAAGGTCATAATGGACCAAGTGTGAATTATTTAATTTATAAGGGAGCTAAAATGATCTAAAATATTTGGTTCTCTTTTCATTGGTGCAATCAATAACTAATCCTAAGTGTAATATTTTTTATTTTATAAGTTAAGCTCATGTTATACAAGGACTTAAAAACCATGGTTGAGTACAATATAGTAGATGAAACAAAAAAGAACAAGGCCCACATGGCCTAGTAAACACAATCCTTCAGCAAAATATTACTAAAAGAGAAACATAACCAACTAACAAAAAATAAAACTCAAATAAATTTCCTCCAATTGATTTTACTCCCTATGACCTTCCACCATGTTATTGATAATGTTTTTCAGTCCTCTCATTTTAAGCCTTTGCTATCTTATTGAGTTATTATTTAGTCCTATCGTACTTCTAGTTTTGTCAACTTTAGTGTTGTACTTCCCTGGGTATTGGTGTTATCATCTTTAACTTTGGGGGTATCCTTACCCCAACATATCATTTTTTGATCCCTAGTTCCCTCCCTTAAGTCATTAATTTCTTATTTCATCTTGTTCCATTGATCCATTTACATAACCACCTGTATGCCTAATCTCTACAAGTTTTGATGGAGACCTGATAACCTCTATACAATGACATCTAGAATTTTGATTGTGTCCTCATCCATCCTCTAAAAATTATTCACCATGAGTTCATGAATCTATAAATTTGGGTTCTTGATGTCATGATATAATTGGAGGTTTCTATTGGCCTTCTTAATGATGCTTTTTGTAAGGGGGATAAGGATCGTGAGTCTTTCTCTTTTTATAAGAGATGGATTTTATGAATATTCACATGCATAACCTGAGAATGGTTTTTGAAAACATTAAGACAAAATGAATTTAATAATATTATGATATGGTTCATTAGTGTTTCATGCAAATTAACCAAGAGATGCATAAAACTTGGAAGAAAGGTTTTAATCTCCATACCAAGGCTTAATAGATGGTTAGTTGGAAACATGCATGAACTTTATTTGAGAATTTTGGTGATGAGATGGACACTTATGTGGTTACATCCATCATTTAAAAACTAAATAAGACTTATCTAAACTCTAAAATTGAACTTGTGAATATAACCTAAATATGTAATTAATGTCATTTCAAAAGTATGAGTATATAGTGCAATGATTCTTAACAATGATCATGATACAATGATCACATAGATAAAAATTTCATATAGTTTTCATTGGTGCCAAATCTAAGTGAATTATTGTGTTAAAAATACCTAATATTGTACTTCTTTTGTAAATAGTCCTCAAAACAATCACTAGATAGTATCTAAGGTTTTGTAGATCTTGCTTAAGAAAGCCTAGTATGACTATAATTGTGTTGAATATATTTTCCCTTTCACATTTGTTTGTTGATCTCTTTTTGATTTACATTATGAGGTTAAAACTATTTTATGGTCTATATAGGTACCTTAGTAAGACTATAAGTTGTTAATGTTTTTACTATGAAATCCATATAAGAAGTGCCTAGAGAGGAGTGTGTGAGTGTATTGTTCATACACTAACTTGCCCCTATACATGTAATAAGTGGATAATTGATTCCTAATAATGTCATTTTTTTTAATAACTTATTCAAGTTCATGTGTTGGCTATAACACAATTATGGGTCTCATTGTATTTTTTGTGTTAGTTTTATTTGTAATACTTGTACCATAGTTGCTTTATCTAAGTGTTTTAAATTTTTTTTTGGATCATTATATAAAAAACATAAAATAAATTAAAATAACTCAAAATAAACTAAAAGTGACCAAAAATATAGTAAAAAATATTCTAAAATCTTGGACACTTTTGAGTCTCATAAGCTTACACCTAATTATCTATCAAGCTCATAAAAGTATTTTCCATCTAGTGAGATGTCTACAGAACAAATTACTCTCCATCTATATGTCTCATATTATTTCCATCCCTATAATTTTCAAAATATTAATTATTTCTCGTGGTTAGTAGTTTAAACCCCTCCATACTCTACAAAAAAAATTCATAGCAATGTGACTGAAATTGTTGACCATATGATTGTCATTGATGTCAAAATAGGCATTAAGGATGCCATTGATGTCAAAAGATCGGACAAGATTGATGGAGAGAAGAACATATTTTACAATTACATAATGCAAATTTGTGACACTTTTATAGAGACAATTTATGAAGGATTTCAGATCAATTGATTGAAGATATTTTATGGGTTTTTTAAGTGCATTATATATATATATGGTTTGCAAGTTTAGATGAAGAAAAATGAGCTCAATAATGATTTATTTTAGATCTTGGCCATATCATAGTTTTTCAGTTAAGCCCTAAGGGTTTAGTCCATGGCATTCACAAGCATGTTCTATTTTTACATTGACTAGATATAGATGAGAACTAGTTACTTAAGTTATAACTTAAGTCTTCCTCATCATTAAGTAATCAGCCCCTTCAACCTAGTAATTATTTTTGTGAGCAATGTTCTACGACTTTATATTTCCTAAGTCCTCAACTTAAGATTTCTCCCATCTCAATCAAAGGTTAGTGCTTAATCATATGTTTAAAATCCAATGAAGAATAGAAAATTCAATTTATTAAAGGTACCTCTAAGTAAACATGCTAGTGAAAAGTTTCACAATCATAGAGATTTCATAGTAAATATATGGAGTGGTTTAACGTCAAATAATCAAGGATTGACATCGTAATGCCAAGTATATCAATAAAAAGAATTGATAGTAAAGGTGTAAAAGGCATGTTAGGGTATAAAGTGTCACATTCATAGAAGCTCATCAAAGATAAATTTTGAGCTTGTTATAACATCAAATAATAAGTGTCTGATTATGCAATGAAGATATAACAGAGTGAGTAGACTCGATGGGATCAAGTGCTCTAT